>OW240923.1:993439-1066801 GCA_933207985.1 Pelobates cultripes | reverse complement strand
GGTCACTGTGCACTTATATAATAAAATATTTCATTTTCTTCTTATACATATTGTATGTCAGGTTGTCCTGGCACAACCACGAACCGTTTAACCCCAATGTCTTCTTTCCAGCACCTCTTAACTCTGCCCCTGCCTTTCTGCTTCTCTGGGATTCTACAAACAGGAAGCCTCGAACTGCCGTGGACAGGGCCGTCTTTAATAACGAATGGACCCTGGGCAAGTGTTTGCTTGGGCCCCCTGTGCCCTGCCGCTCTCGCCCCTCACTCCCTGGTATGCAATCACGGCATCCATCCCAACGCAGTGGCGGTACTAAAGTAGAATGAATTTTATTGGGACCCCCAATTGCAAGGTTGGACTAAAGGTAGAACCCCATCTGTCGTGCAACTCCAACAATGCTTTGACAGCTGGGACTCTACCAATTTCCCATGCTTGCAGGGTTGTATTTAGCACTGAGCCATGTTAGTTGTAAGAATATTAAATAGTTAACTTGTTTATATGTATTTTATGCTTTTATAAGGTTTATAACATGATTATTGCTGACTGAAGGGATATTGAATACTTAAAGTCAATATGCTGACTGTGACAGACTAAGGTATTTCTTCTATAGGATGTAAGACAATGCTAAATTTCAGGATGTCTTGCCCATTCCGATTTTAAGGATATTCTTTTCCAGACGTATGCAAAAGCTTATCTTTCCATTGTCAGAATAACGTAATACAAGGAAGTAATAAATCTTATAGTCTGTACTGTATTTGCATATACCATGGCTAATGTAAGCAAACTATGTATAAAAGCCAGCTCTGGAATACACTCATTTGAGAGTCTTGTAAAGCTGTTGTCCGTGTGTTATTGCTTACAAATGATTCTCCATCAACGTTGATTATGGTGACCGAGGGATCGAGAACCGAGGGGATTAGAGTCCATTACAACATTAACCCTTTCAGCTTGGTGTCTAGAAGTGGGATAGAAGTTGGATCAGCAAAACCATTTGCGGTGAGTAGCCTTTTTGTGTCTTATTGACGCTGATTGTCTATGACCCCCGTTTGGTTCAGTAAGACTGTATCCAGTAGATAGGAAAGGTGTAAGGACTCTAGTTATATTGAGACTATAAGAGGTCTCCGGTTTATTAGACATTTGGTCTAAATATATATAGGGTTTTGGTAACCCAGGTTAGTATCTAAGATAGATACAGGGTATCTCAGGTAGATACAGGTTTTTGAGACCATAAGAGGTCTCCGGTTTATTAAGTCTATAGGTGTTCTGAGCAGCACGGTTTGTAGATCTATAAGTATAACCCAAACTTCTCTTTCTCCCGGTCACCTTTGTTTGTCTTAAGTGTTTTTTGTGGGTGATTGTTTGTCTATATTGGGGACACACTTTGGTAAGTTAGTAGTGTCCCCACTCTGAGTCAGCAGTATGGGAAATGTGAGTTCATGTCCTGAGTGACCAATATATGTATGTATATGTGTGTGTATGTATATATGTGTATATGTATGTATATATGTGTGTGTATATGTATATGTGTATATATAAGATAGCAGTACTTTTAAACAAATGGAGGTTTTAAAAATACATAGGGATTAAGGAGAGAACGCAGGTAACTTGTTTTTCTTTGGTTTTTACCATATATTGGGGCTGATGTGTACTGTAGTCCTTGCTGCTGTCCAGTAGTGATGGGAGTGAGCGCAGGACTTATCTTTCTGCAAGATAGCAGTACTGTATATTAGAAAAGAAATGACTCGCAGGTTGTACCTGATAGACCTACTTAAATCTTTTTGCTTTATTCTTTCTGTCGCATAGAAGTATAAGTTTATTACTCTGTTTTATTGTAAGTTATTTCACATGGGATCTATGTGCCTGGTATGATTGCTGCTTTAAAAATACCATAAGCCCACTACACTTATTATGAGAGTGGGATAGTGTAAATGTGTTGCATTGTTTGCATGATGAGCTCAGTATATTTTATAACTGAGACAAAAAGTCACTTCATTAGTATTTTAAAGTTAATTCCCCATATGGGATTAATTGTATAGAAACACCAATCAGCACATCTTCCCTGCCCTGTGTGTTTGTTGCAGAGGATCCATACTGTAAATATAATTTTATGTTTGAAAATAACAGAGCAACATTTACATTTTCAGCGGTCCAACACATGCTTTATTTTGCACTGTAAACTAACCTTTTTATTGCAACAGGTTCCTTTTAAATGATCCAGTGTAATAACTACTGCTTGTGTCTTCTATGTCTCACATTATGTGTTCTTTTAAATTGTGGTATATAGCCTGGATCAGAAATCATGGACAAAGGTTTTTTACCTGTGTTACTAAGGGCTCTTGGAGACTGACCGGTCTAAAGGTTTGCCATGCCTTTAAAACATGGTATAGTATAAATTTTTTAAGTCTCTGAGAGTTCTGAAAGATTCAGGTGAAACCATGTCTGTTTAATCTGGTCCAGATGTTTGTTCAATTTCTATAGGATTTAAGTTGATGCAGCATCATCTCAGATTAGTTAATGGTAGTTTTATACAAATAGTTGAGTTATGAGCGCGCTATATAAATGGATCCTTTCTTTAAATACAATACTATAGTAGATTAAAGTAATGAAGTTAATTAAGAAAATGTATACATAAGAATCCCTAAAATAAATCTAAACTAAAATTGGTATACCTTCCAATAATATGTTCTGAATACAGCTGTTAACTGTTTATTTTGTGTAAATGGTGATTGTGATAATGTGTGATAAGTGTGCAGTTTAACTTGAAAGTGGTTTAATTTATGTTGCTGTATTGTTTTAAATTATATGTGAATCAGTTTGTCACAGTCTAGTGATACTGATAAGAATGACAGCCAAATAACCTAGCAAATAACTGTTTTATTAGTTGTTGAATACTAGCGTTTTGGCCAAGAATAGTTCGAGATTTGGAGGTGTTAGTTTAAGATTGCTTTTATATTGTGTCTATCCGTGTTTCCTAGGAGGGAGACAGAGTGTGTAGTTGTGTGCCCATAAATGTGATTTCTGTATTGGCATATCTGCTGGGTACCCATTATGTGTTTCTACAAAGATATTGTTTTGTGAGATGACTAATATTACATGGGATGCTGAGTATGAGTTATATGGTTTGAAATGAATTGGTGATTATGAGCTTAGTACTTCAGTAAGATGTGCTAAAATTTAGAACAAGGTGGAAGCTGAAATGTTGGGATTATGGAAGAATAAGCAGTCTATATTCACTGCTTTGGCATATAAGCAAGATGCAAAGGAAGAGATTGGTAATATGATTTTTGTAAAGAAATTTTACAAGTGTTGGAAGGATGAGGCAGGTTTGATGTCTGGAGATGATATAGATCTTTTTAAAATACAGTCATGCCTTGGTAATATGTTGCCACAGTATTATTTGCTTGTGAAACAATTGATTTCAGACTGGGCCAATTTGGATAGCTCAGATTTTCTTACCAAGGTTATAGAAAAGGAAAATGCAGGTTGTTTTGAATTAAGAAAAGATTTAGGAAAGTAAGGTTGCTTATTATGCTCAGGGATTGCAACATATTATGTCCAGCTACACAGGCTGAGAGCGTGGATGGGATGGAGCACATAAAGCCAGTGGAAGGGGTGGTCAAAGAGGGGCAAGGGGATGGAGACAGGGAAATCAGGGTTATAGGGGTAACCAAGGAGGAATAGACAGGAACACTTGTTTCAACTGTGGCCAATATGGCCACTGGAGGAATGAGTGCCCACACCCCAGGAAACCCCAGGAAACCCCACACACCCCAACAACCCCACCTTTCTCAAAATATGCCCGGTAGGCAAGAACAACACCAGACCCACTCCCAACACCACTGGCCAGCATATCGCTTAGTTCAGGACTTTAGAGCCCTGAATAGTTTAATTGTGCCCATTTCACCCATTGTCCCTGATGTGACATCCCTCATTACAGCCATTCCACATGATGCCACTTGCTTCACTGTCATTGATTTAAGTAATGCATTTTTTCTATACCTATTGATCAAGAGACACAGCTACTTATGGTTTTTACTTTTTGAAGGCTGTCAGTTTACCTGGACACGCTTACCCAAGGCTATGTGGATTCCCCAGCTGTTTATTCGTTGGTACTCCAACATACTCTAAAAAAACATGGACCACCGGTCATGGTTCCGTCCTTTTTGCAAAATGTTGATGATTTGTTGTTATGTAGCCCTAGCTATGAGGCAAGCACTGTGGATACTGTCAGCAACTGTAGGTCACAAGGTTGTTAAACACAAAATGCAATTGTGTAAATCAAAGGTTGAATACTTAGGTTTTGTTCTGGCTTTAGGCACCAGACAATTGAGTCCAAAACGTATTGAGGTCATTCAGAGGATTCCAACACCCACTACTCGGAAGGAGTTGCTCACCTTCCTCGGCATGATTAATTACTGCCACCAATGGATCCCTGAATGCTCCCATTATAACTCAATCCTAAGGGAGGCTGTACGTTCTGACAGCCCTGAAAATGTCTGCTGGTCACCAGACATGCTAGCTGCATATATTGCCCTTACAGTTGTTATTGTGCAAGCCCAGGCTTTAGGACTACCTGTGTATTGTAAACCATTTCATTTGTATGCTTGGGACAATTGTAAAACCATGGCCGCAGTCTGTGCACAAGAGCAAGGAGGCGGTATGCGTCCCATAGCATTCTTTTCCAAAGTAGTTCGAGCTCTGGTACAGGGTATGCCGGCGTGTCTCAGAGCATTGATAGCATGTGCAATGGCTGTTGAAACTGCTACTACTATCACACTAGGGCATCCTACAATACTTCATGCCAGTCACCAGGTCACTCAGCTGATGAAATATCACCACACAACACATGACAGCCCAGCGCTTCAGTGGTTATGAGATTCTTTTTTTAAATACCCAGAATCTGTCTTTTGGATTAAACAAGGTTTAGAGAAAGATCAGAATGATCTGTTCTCTAAAGAGGGGAGAATAGGCATACTTGAAGAATAGGCATACTTGAAGCAAGCTGATTTATTTTCATCAGTCAGGCACATAGCAAGCACCATTCAATTCCTCATGAATTCATTTTATATTAGGAATCTCAGGCAGCATGTACAGTCTTTTGTAAGATCGTGTGAACGCTGCTCTTTTTACACACTTACAGATTGATTTTATTCATGTATCCAAAATTGGTAAGAAACAGCAATACTTACTGGTCATAGTTGATCAGTTTAGTAGATGGCATGAGGCCTTTGTGACATCTAGGGAAGATGCTAGTGAAGATTATTGTTACTGAAATTATTCCCCGGTATTGCTGCCCTCTGCAGATTGGCTCTGATAATGGCCCGGTTTTTGCAAGTAGGGTTGCCCAGGAACTTGCTAAATTCTTGCAAGTTACCTGGCAGTTTCATATACCCTATCATCCACAGAATACAGGGGTAGTTGAAAGGATGAATAGGACTATTAAGGAAAAGCCCAGAATTTACCCAGGAACATGGGTAAATTGGACTAGATATCTACCAGCTATTTTAGCTGAGATAAGAATGAATCCCCACAAGGTGACTAAATTATCTCCATTTGAGATTTTGATGGGATGACCTTTTCCCACACCCTGGGCCAGGGAACTGCTTGTTATAATGTCTGGGGATTTAAAGCTAATACAAGAACAATATGTACAGGAATTGTTGATAAAACCGAATGGTATGTATGACAATGTTTCTTCGCAGTTTTCCCTTACCTTCACAGGAACCTACTCATTCATACCAGCCCGGTGACAAGGTGTATATCCGTCAGCTGAACAGGACCAAGAAAGGAGGATACCCTTTTGGACCACCTGCTACTGTGATTGCTGTACCCAGAACCGCTGTCCTCACAGATTCCCACGACATCTGGATTCACGCATCCCGAGTGAAGCTGTGTCCAAAGAGGGGAACCAAGGAAGACAACACCACTCCTCGCTCGGAAACAGAAGAATTTCTCCTCAGCGAAGCATCATGGCTTTTACACCATATCGTAGATTGAGAGGATCATACGTACCTGAGACCAAGATTATGTTGTGCGCTATGCTTTCTGGAGTTGTTATACTCCCTCTGATATTGTTCCTTGAATGCCATTATGAGTACAAGTCAATGGCAAGTTTGAAACCTGTTTGTTTCTGGAAAAAGACTCTGACATGATGAACAATTCTTCAATACCCCCAGCCCAATTAGGCCTTAGCCCCTCATCTAGCATTCGTCACACACGCCCTCTCAAGAACCCTTCTCCACCACCTTTCTATCAGCATGTAATATGCAATCATTCATTGACTGAACGCATTTGGATGAATTGGACAAATAGTAACCCTTATAAGTACCAGTTACCCATATGAAATGTGTCTACAGCTAATGAAACCGATGCATTATGTTTGTTTAAAGGTTCACAGAAAATTGTTAGATCTTATAACGCAGAAATGTGCACAGTTAAGGTTGCATATCAATGTAAACAGACAGGCCTTATTACTTTTAATAATGATTATATAACTGGTATCATTAATTGGAAAAGGGGACAAATGTTAGTCATTATGAACGACACTGCAATTGAGAACTATACACTACCTTATATTTTTACACCTTATTACTGTCCTTCATCCACTATCATAGAACCAAAAGTCAAACACGACACACACACACCTATTCCGTCCACATGTGTTAATACAACTGCCTTCTTACAAGCTGTACATGTGTCATTAAAAGTCACTACTCTTGTTGTAACATTATGTAATACAACAAACAAAGGCAGAAAAGGGAATGGTATGACACACTGTTAGATGGTGCTGGAACCACTATGGGTATACTAAATAGTTATAGATATGGAGACCCTCAAGAATAAGTTAAACACAGCCAGCATGCATATAGGGACTGGTTTCCATGCTACTGCAAACTGGGCTCCAATTGTTGTTAAATCACAGGTTACAGGATTGGATTTAGATAAATCAATGTATAATTATTTAGATAATTTAACTGTTGCAACTATGAAATTCACTACAGGTCTAAGTAACTGGAGTACTTGTGCCATCAGGTATTTATGGATACAACAACAAGGATTGGCATTAGAAAACACACTAATGATTCCTAAACTAGAGAAGATTAGAGGAATGTGTAACCTCACAGATAATGATTGGTTACTTCTAAAACCCCAATCCAGTAAATGCAATGGATGGTTAACTGGTAATGTTTCACATTTTTCATGCTCTTGCTATTTTACATTATATCATACATCAAAGGATGTTAAATTAGCTTGTCAAGTTAACACATTGCCAGTACCAGTTTATGATCTTTTTGCCAAGAATTTAACCTGGTGGGCACCCACATACACAGGGGACTATATTTTTCCCAAAGATAACATACACAGGTAGCCACACATATCCTAAAAGGAGAACTCCTTAAGGTGAGTTCACAAATTCAGAATGATTTAGCCCATCATTGGTACGATGCTTCACTGGTTGGTCCCCTACTGGATCCCAGATAATGAAATCATTCTTCTATCATTTTTTTATTATAGTCCTGATTTTATTGTGTATGATTTTGTATAACTGCCATCTTACTTGTACATTGAGAAAGAGAGTACAGAAATTAATCCATAATGCAGAACAGAAACAATTAGAAATTCTCCTCTCTGCCACTGGAGGGTATCAACCCATCTTTAAACTGGGCCTTAGGAATTACCACATGGGAATCGAGGTGAAGAAATTAATGAAAGTCCCGCAGGGAGTGACTAGCACCCCTGAAAATACCATGTGGAAGTTTCTCTGTCCTGGTAAGATTTTATCGATAAGATGAGCAATTGTTTTATTGCTCAAAGAGGGGAATGTAAGAATATTAAATAGTTAACTTGTTTATATGTATTTTATGCTTTTATAAGGTTTATAACATGATTATTGCTGACTGAAGGGATATTGAATAACGACATAATATGCTGACTGTGACAGACTAAGGTATTTCTTCTATAGGATGTAAGACAATGCTAAAATTTCAGGATGTCTTGCCCATTCCGATTTCAGGATATTCTTTTCCAGACGTATGCAAAAGCTTATCTTTCCATTGTCAGAATAACGTAATATAAGGAAGTAATAAATCTTATAGTCTGTACTGTATTTGCATATACCATGGCTAATGTAAGCAAACTATGTATAAAAGCCAGCTCTGGAATACACTCATTTGAGAGTCTTGTAAAGCTGTTGTCCGTGTGTTATTGCTTACAAATGATTCTCCATCAACGTTGATTATGGTGACCGAGGGATCGAGAACCGAGGGGATTAGAGTCCATTACAACATTAACCCTTTCAGGCGCCTATTAACCAATTGCAACAATGTTGCAATCGGTAATTAGAGGCTCTCCTGGGTGGCCGCCGTTCGACTACCGACCATGCGGCGGTCGGCCATCTTGGATCCTTTGTTCCCTCAACAGTGTTTGGTCGTCGAGCGCGTGGTACTAAAAACGGCTACTCGACGGCGCGAACACCGCTGAACCTCCAGACCATTCGGGAGGTCCGGGACATTCGGTATTTTATTCCCTTATCTGTAATCGGTGTTTTCAGGCTATGTGTTAGTGAATGTGTTTTTCGTGCGGCGTTCGGTTGTTTTAGCTGGGATCTGAGCGGTAATCTCACGAATGATGCGCTCAGACCCCAGCTATCTACCGAACGTCCATTCGTTTAAATAACCCAGATATTCGTGAAGTTATTGAATTTAATATGAATTGTGAGTTCTGCTGCACGGAGGGATAATCCACTTAATGGTATATTCCAGTGGGAGGATCCCTCTCGTGCAGCAGTGCCTGATGGGAGAAATGTCCTGTATTGTAATTCCCCCATGTAGTCCCCTCTGGGAATGCCCCTGGGAGGGGACTCAGGAAACCCCTTGCATGGGGACTTGTATAAATTGTGGAGCTGAATTAAAAGACCTCAGTTGACTCCCAGCCTATATGTCGTCTAGTTCTTGGGAAGGAAGGGTTACTGCAGTGCTGTTTGGATTATTGTATGCTGATTCCCTGGATTATCCTTTGTTGTTCCTGTTACCCAGCGGAGATATCGTGGATTATACTGCCTCCCCGCTACAGGGGACTTACAATACAGGACATTACAAAGGCATGTCGTGTGCTATTTGCAGTAACTCCTGTCTGTACTTTTGAGGCACAATTAACTTTTTTATGGGGATAGACCCGGCTACTACCTTCTCTGCATACCGGTATAATAACCCTGTAAAGGATCCTTCTATTCGTGCAGCGATGATCCTTGCAGCTTCTCCCGAAATCCAGCTGAAACGAAGTGATTATAACTCCCAATCCCCCAAACATGAGTCGAGACTTCATGAAGGGGTAAAACGATCTGATTTACTGTGGCTACCCGCCCGGTATTTATGCAGGTCTTCCACCTGGTGGACACTCCCCTAGGGGACCAGATGGAAGACTGGGACAAAAGTAACACAGTAGCCAATCACAGTGGCTATAGCATAAGCACTCCCCTTTCCATAAATCACTCCCTCTTTTCCATCCTGGAGATAATTAACTTAAGGTAGCAAAGAGAGCCTTAATTATCTCCAGGAAGAAAGAAACATGGCTTTTCTTATTTCAGCAAAACAGAATAAAAATCTATAACTTTCTTTTTACACAACATAAACTTTAAGTCCCACATATCCCCAGATAACTTGGATCTGAGTGCATATTCTAGGCGAATAGTGCTCAGATCCCACGAACACAGTTCTCAGAATCGTCGACTGAAGTTTGACTTTCACCGGCCGTTCGTGTGTTTGTAGCCGACTACAAGTTCCATACTATAGCTATCTGGGGTCGGTCACTTTCGCATACTTTCAGCGCATGAATGAAGTAGTATCCCCTTCATTCGTGTTTTTCCACAGTACGAACGAGGATGTGAAGAGGTAGCAGCGGTGTTCGACAAAATAAGTAGCCGAAATCAGTTCCAGGGAATCCTCGCCATTTACCGCTGAGCGTTCGAAAATACAAAATGGCGATTGCCACGTGTTCGGTAAACGAACGCGGACCACCAGCTATTACCCAATTAGTCTGTGGTTAACCGCAACAGTCATTGTGGTCAATAGGCGCCACACGACCTCAGTGGGAGGTCGGTGGTTCGGTAGTTTATTCGCTTTTATTGCTATTTCCACGAAATCCCGCTGTAATCCTCCAAATAACCGAACAGGCTTGTTCGTATGGTCTGTAAATAAGGGATTTCGTTACACAGCTCCCCCTTAGTCCCATGGAACGGCATACCTGCTTAGATCCTAACGGGTCGGCTAAGGGATGTCCGGTAACACAGGAGAAACAAACAAACAAAATAACTATTTTTCCACTTCAGTTTGCCGCGACAGGCCATCTGCATTGGCATTCTGCTTCCCGGGGCGATACTGCATTGTAAAATTATAGGGTTGCAGTGCCAAGCTCCACCTGAGTAATCTGGGGTTATCGCCAGCTACTCTGTTAAGCCAAATCAAAGGGTTGTGGTCAGTCAGCACTGTGAAAGAGCGTCCATACAAGTAGGGTTGTAGTTTTTTTAAGTGCCCAAACTAATGCCAGACACTCTTTCTCCACGGTGGCATAGCTGACTTCGCGTGGTAACAGTTTTCTGCTCAGATACGCCACCGGGTGATCCATGCCATCGTCTCCCACCTGGCTCAATACTGCTCCCAGTCCAAACATTGAGGCATCTGTGTGAACGAGAAACCTTTTAGTATGATCAGGTGCCGCCAACACAGGAGATGCATGTAACGCAGCCTTGAGTTTCTGGAAGGCCTCCTCACACTCAGTGGACCAGACTACTTGTCGGGGTAGGGACTTTTTGGTGAGGTCTGTCAAGGGCTTGGCGAGGGCACTGTATTCCACTACAAATTTCCTGTAATAACCTGCGGTGCCCAAGAACGTCATGACCTGTGTTTTCGTCTGGGGTTGGGGCCACTGGGTGATGGCCTCAATCTTAGCAGGCTCTGGTTTTCCTGACCCTACTCTGTGGACTAAATATTGGACTTCAGCCATGCCCACGTGGCATTTCTCAGGCTTCAAGGTGAGCCCTGCATTCTGAATTCGGTTGAGCACTACTGAGATGTACTCCAGGTGGGCTTCCCAAGTGCCACTGAAGATAGCTATATCGTCCAGGTAAGCACAAGCGAAGCCCTGAAATCCCTCTAGGAGCCGGTCTGCCATCCTTTGAAACGTAGCTGGGACGTCTTCATCCCAAATGGCATAACCTTAAACTGGTATAGGCCAAATGGGGTGACAAATGCCGATTTTGGAATGGCCTCAGGCTCCAAAGGGATTTGCCAATATCCCTTGCACAAATCAATAGTGGTCAAATAATTCCCCCCAGCCATACGGTCTAGCAGCTCGTCTACTCTGGGCATGGGGTATGCGTCGGTAACGGTCCGATCGTTTAGCTTACGGTAGTCCACGCAGAACCTGGTGGTACCGTCTTTCTTAGGAACCAGGACTACTGGGTAAGCCCATGGGCTTTGGGACGGTTCTATGACCCCCAGTTCTAACATGTCCTGGATTTCCTTTAACATGCTTTCCCGCACTGCCTCAGGGATTCAGTAGGGCTGCTGCCGCAGGGGTAACTGGCCTGGGGTCTCCACTCTGTAGACTGCCAGGGTCGTATATCCTGGGGCTGCTGAAAACACGCCCCCAAATTCCTTTAACAGTTGGGAAGCCTGAGCTTGTTTCTCGGAACCTAGTTCTGGACCCAATTGTAGGGGAGTTTTGCCCTAGGGTGATCCCCTCTCTTTCCTACCTTTTGGCATACTTCGCAGGTCCTACAATAATCCTGCAAATCTCTAGTGACCCCTGGCCAGAAAAATGACTGGGTGAGTCGGTCTCTAGTCTTTTTAATGCCTAAGTGACCTGCTAGGGGAATATCGTGGCTAATCTGTAACAGTTCTACCCGATACTTACGGGGCACTATTAACTGGTTTTTTTCTACCTGCCCCACTCCTTTCCCTGTCCCCCCAGTCACTCGGTACAGTAAACCCTTTTCCCAGCTAAACCTTACCTGATCTCCGTCTCCCTGGGGTTGTTCTGCCTCCCTCCGATACCCTTTTAAGGTGGGATCTTCCCGCTGCGCTTGCTCAAAGTCTTGAGGGGTACCCCAGTAAGAAGTATGGTCAGGGGGAATCGTCAGAGGGTTATCGCTTACCTGGTCATGGGTTGAGGGGGAGGCCTCCATAGCTCTGGATTGCTGCCGGGTGGTAACAGGTAGTGCTCCTTCTGGACTGCAGGCTGCCAATTGGGACGTCAGGCATCCTAAATCATTCCCCAGCAATACTTCCGCGGGCAAATCTGGCATGATGCCCACTTCTACGGCCTTGGCCCCTGTACCCCAATCAATGTGTACCCGGGCTGGTGGTAGTTTATGAATTGCCCCTCCGGCCACCCTTACAGCAATGGTGCATCCTGTGTGCTGGGTCGGGGGGACCCGGTGTGGTTGGACCAAGGTAATAGTGGCCCCGCTGTCTCTCAGTCCCCGAGCCTCTTATCCATTTAGCTTTACCAACTGGCGGTGGTGCGCTCTGTTATCCCCAGCCGCCTGTACAGGGTTCACCTCATGTAAGGTGGCCCAATTCTCACTGTGGTTACTGGGTGTCTCTTGAGTCAGAGAGTTGTAATCCTCTTGCACACAGTGTGCGGCTGCTTTGGTCGGTGGTACCGGTGCCCGCCCCCAGCGGTCTGTAGTGCGTTGTGGGCAATTAGGTTTGATGTGCCCCACTTGCTTGCACCCATAACACATTGGAGCGGTCTTTTGGTACCCCGGGGTTGTGGTATTGCCCCCTGGTGGTGGTACCCTCTGTGGCATAGTTGGCGGGCCAGATGCAGGCCGCTGGCCCTGGAACCCTCGGTTTCCATACATCCGCCTGCTCTCATGAAATTCGTCTGCCAGCCTTGCTGCCTTCTCCACCGTTTTTGGCTTTCTGTCTCTGACCCAGTCTCTCACCTCCGCTGGAGTATAATCAAAAAATTGCTCCAGTAATAACAATTGCACAGCATCCTCCAGGGTAGTTGCCTGATTCCCCTGCATCCAATTACTGGCAGCACGTTGCATACGAAATGCCCACTCCGTATATGAATCCTTGCCTTGCCTCCTGAGGCCCCGGAATTTCCTTCTATGGGCTTCAGGAGTTACAGCGTACCGAGCTAACAAAATCTTTTATCTTTTCGTAGTTTTGTATATCCCCATCTGGCACAGCTCTCAACGCTTCGGCTGCTCTACCTGATAGTTTACTACTTAATACTGCAGCCCAGTTAGCTCTTTCCAAATCTTCTAACAAACATTGTCTCTCAAAATCTTGCAAGTAATTATCAATATCATCTCACCTTCCACGAAGCTTTTAAATGCAGCGTAGTTGATTTTCCGCTGACGCCCCATTGTAGATCCAGATAGCGACAATATATCCACAGGAGGTGATCTGTCTCTGGCTTCTCGTGCTTCCCTGGCATTCTGGGTCTCTGTAGCTTGTGCCAAGATCTGTACCACGATCTCTGGTGCAGGGTTAGGTCCTACCAGGCTGAGTCTCCATCTCACATTCCTGGAACTCTGTTTCCTCTGCATTCGCCATTTGTGGTTCGCCGCTTTGATCGCTCTCCAGTAGTTCGGCTATTAACGTGGCTTTCGGTTTGTTGCTTGCCACTATGCCTCGAGCTTCCAGCAGTTCCTTCAATGTAGTTCGTTTCAAGCGTTCGTATCTATGCGCCATTCACCACTTGTTTCAATTCGGTACGTCCGTTCGGGAGGAAATCCCGCCGCTTGCCACCAGTGTAAAGGATCCTTCTATTCGTGCAGCGATGATCCTTGCAGCTTCTCCCGAAATCCAGCTGAAACGAAGTGATTATAACTCCCAATCCCCCAAACATGAGTCGAGACTTCATGAAGGGGTAAAACGATCTGATTTACTGTGGGCTACCCGCCCGGTATTTATGCAGGTCTCCCACCTGGTGGACACTCCCCCAGGGGACCAGATGGAAGACTGGGACAAAAGTAACACAGTAGCCAATCACAGTGGCTATAGCATAAGCACTCCCCTTTTACATAAATCACTCCCTCTTTTCCATCCTGGTATAGTGCCATCAAATTCCGTAGCGCTGTACAATAAAGCTTACTTATAGAGGTACAATAAGCACCAAATCAAATTTAGCTTAATAAAGCAGTTTTTGTGTATAGGTCATGGCCCTGCACTTTCACGGCTCAGTTCTCTGCCATTTAGGAGTTAAATCACTTAGCTTCTGTTTATGCAGCCCTAGCCACACCTCCCCTGGCTATGACTGACAGAGCCTGCATGAAAAAAACTGATTTCATTTTCAAATCAGATGTAACTTTATTTAAAGGGATTCTCCAGTGCCAGGAAAACAAACCTGTTTTTCCTGCACTAGAGCATTCTGAAGTGCCCCCTCTCTCCCACCCCCAATCCCATGTCACTAAAGGGGTTAAATGGCCACACTCGTTGTGGCGGCACCAGCCTCGCCACTGGGCATTGGAGAAGACTGATTGCCAGCCTCTTGCCCTGTGACTATGGCCCCATGTTGAAATGCTTGATTTTCCCCTGCAAAGACCCAAAAGCCGGGTCATTTGGTGCTTGCCCTATTTGAACAGTGATACCCCAGATAGCTATGCCATGGAGCCCATTCGTATAACGAAAGACTTTGGCTCCATGGCAATTGAACTGTATGTGTGTGATCTGAGCGCCATTCAGTAATAATGTGCTCTCAGATCTAAGCTATCTGGGGATATGTTGAATGTACCTGTTTTATGCAATAGCTGCACAGTTATATATATTTATGTATTTTATTGTCTTTTGCTGCCATGTGTTCAATTGAGTTTTGCCTCTGTCCTTGGAAATAATTGGATTACTTCCCAATTATCTCCAGGATCAAAGACTTTGTGGAACTGGTTTTGGGCAGAAAAGCCATGCTTCATTTGGTCTCAAAGGACTTCGACCTAACTTTTGACCTACTGGCCTAATTTGTATGATTTTTGACGTATGTTTGTATTTGGAGTATGCTGATTCTGAAAATGTAAATTTTATGTGAATGTGATGCATACTTTTAAAGTTATGAATATTGTATAAAACTGTGTATTTTCCTGCCTGTGATAATTATATTAAACCATTGTGTAAGTTAATTGTATCACAGACAGAGAGGAGGATTTTGTGTGGGCGTGTCTGAGTGTATTGTACGTGTTTATTGGTTGTTTTACAAAACCCTGTGGGTGGTACTAATGTGTATATAAGAACAATAAACCCACAGCTCTGGCAGTTCTACTTCACCCTCAATCTGAGTCCTGTCTCTTATTGGGGGAATCTGCTACAAGGGATTGCTACGCTTGTCATACTCCCTTGCTATATCACTAATAAGCTCTTGTAAGAGCTTGTTCCTGCCTTGCTCTCTGGAGGAGTCTACAGTGGTTATGGTGTCTGCTGCAGTGCTTGGAGTCCTCAGGAAGTGCTAGGAGCATCGTTCAACGGAGGTACCCAGTCAGGGTGCCAGGTGATCCGTTACACGCGCATTAGACCTCCCCATAGGAAAGCATTATTCCGTGAGGACGTCCAGCGTCAGATAACCGACCAAAAGTCGGTTTTGATTCCGGAAAGCCACAGAGGGCAGACTTAGAGGTGCAATGTTTTACATTGCAGCACTTAGTGCAAAAGGGACACGGGGGGGCTGGGCCGGGCCGCCGGGCCGAACAGACGCATTATGCATGGGCTCTATTATTAACCTGAGCAAAAAGGCACAAAAAACTGCTAAGAAGTCGGCTATCCCGACAACAACTAACAGGGAACGACCCCAGCGCACCTCGGATGCCGGCAAGAAGCACACCACAAGCTGGACGGGCAATGGAGGGCGAGCCAGGCCTACACGCGGCAGAGCATCCGGCCGAGACAACGACACGCGGCGGGACTCTACAGAGAGGCGCAGCCCCGAAACATTTAAGCGGGAGAGATGCCGCACAGATGGTTCCCTTTGCACACCCGGCCCGGGGCACGGCCCTGCCCCCCCCCCCCGGCCGGTGGGGGTTATCCCGGCCGCATGGCGGTGACCTATGCCACGGTGGGAATTCCTGCGTGGGGTGTGCGCTGGCCGCCTACACTGGCAAAAGCTGCATGTGAAGCAGCAAGCCAGCAGAAAATGTCATTAACACGGAGGGAGAGGAAAGCTCGAGTGCGGAGACACACAGACCCCGAATAAACGGAGGCTGCTCACTCCCTGAAAGATGGTCCTCCGTCAGCCTTGGCGAGACAGACCAGGAACTGATATGAGAAGGACCACCTGCATTCTTATGGAACTGCTCCAACACGGCTCAACACACCCAGAGGACCACGGAAAAATGTAATAAGGGGGACGGGCATGGTCGGCTCATGCAGGCCCAGGCGATACTGAGCGCTGGGCGGGGCCTACACGCCGCCCACAAGCCGACTGGAGCAGTGAGTACCCCAGTCTCTGGGTATGGAGGTCCCCGGAGAATTATGTCCCTGGTGCCGTGAGCACTGTGGGGCGGGAGTGCGCTGCCCTGCCGGCGGACCGGTGGCCGGGGGGGCTGGGTACCAGCTTTAAGTGTGAGGCCGGCACTGGGAGAGACATGGGGGTGCTTGCTCCATAGGGAACAACGAGGTACCGGGGAGGTGCAGGGGGCGGGAGAGTCGTGGACTTTGTGGTGGGGTCCAGTGGACAATCTCTGCCCCTGAGTGCCCACGGCGCCGCGGAGGACCCGTCTGGTGGGCGGGGGGTGGTGTGGGGTGAACGGACGGAGGTTCCGTGACCTGAGGACTGCATCGTAGCTGAGACATGTTGAGCCTCCCTCAGACTGTCATACAGCCCCCTCTCAAGTTCCTGCCAACCTTGCTTCCATATGGTTACAGTCCCTATTAATGATTTTGTTTGCCTATATACTTCATTACGTATATTGCATGACTAGCTACAGTTTATTTCAGATTGACGCATTCAGAGCCACCCTGTGGATTGATAGCTCGCATTTGTGTCTTAAAAGTTGCATTCATTTTTTAAGCTTTTACCTATTTCGCAGGTTTAAAATGCCAAAGGAATGTACAGTTTATGCTATAATGCCCATAGGGACCAAAGGTTGATAATGTCCACTAATACATACTAAATAGCTGACTGCAGCTTATTACTGTAAACCTGATATCCAGATAGCTTTGTTATATATTAACGCACTGCAGACTACAAACAAATATGCCCCATATGTTAAAAGTTGGGAAAGTTTTTGTATTTTGTATTATTGCTTTCTGTCTGACTCTAATTAGCAAGATGGTTAATTTGCCTCCGCACAGGCGACAGCTTGCATTTACTAACTAGCAAACACGCAGCACTTGCACACACCAGTTAACACAAAACACTTACTTAACGCTCTCACCGAACTAAAAAGACAACACAGTACATAAGAGTGCAAAACACAAAGCAACCAACTGTGGGGAAAAAAAAAACAGGTTACGACAAATCCGCCTCTACGCAGGCAACCAAATGTATATACAGTGTTAAACCAATGCTTAAGCCCCTGCGTGGGCAATCACTTGCTTTATTACAAATCAGTTTGATGCATTAACCCCTTAAGGACACAACCTTTGGAATAAAAGGGAATCATGACGGAATATT
Source organism: Pelobates cultripes (assembly GCA_933207985.1). Classification (NCBI taxonomy): domain Eukaryota; kingdom Metazoa; phylum Chordata; class Amphibia; order Anura; family Pelobatidae; genus Pelobates; species Pelobates cultripes. The sequence continues at coordinate 1,049,188 of OW240923.1, read as the reverse complement.
TCCGTCATGTGTCCTTAAGGGGTTAATATATATTGTGTATACAATAAAAATATTCAAAACAAAAGGGACACAGCACCCAGACCACTTCAGTTAGCTGACGTGGTCTGGGTGCCTACAGAGTCCATTTAAAGGTTTTTATCTCCTGCTCTGTAAATTGAACTTTAATCACACAGACAGGAGGCTCCTGCAGCGTCTAGCAAGCTATTAAAAGAGCAGGATATAAGAAATTCTAAATTAAACACAGACTGTGCAATAAAGGAAGTGTAACCATTAGATAACTCTTTACATGAAGTGTTTAGGAAAACTGTGTAAGTCACATGCAGGGATGTGTGGCTAAGGCTGTGTAAACAAAGTGATTTAACTCCTAAATGGCAGTGAATTGGGCAGTGAGACTGCAGGGGCTTGATCTATACACCAAAACTGCTTCATTAAGCTAAAGTTGTGTTGGTGCTTAGCGTGTCCTTTTATTATTATTGACCTGCCAACCATGACATTAGCTTACTTATTATTGAATGTGTCGGCAGTCCTGACCCACAGACGAATGCCATTTTATTGCCCTATAAAACCATTGCTTTGGACTTTAAATTTCCTTGTTTTACAATAAATAGGAGGCATGTATCTGTGAGGTAGCTTTACACTAAATATTTCATAAAAGTGATAGGAGATCCTTCCCTCTATAATAAGTCAAAACTAGTAGTTGTCAATGAAACAGAGAATGATTGTCCTTTATGATGGTTGTGTGTACTGTAACCCATTCTGTGCTGGCTATCCCCTCCACTCCCTGTCCACTTGGTACAAATTACATGTTCTGTCAGCACATCTAGTGTTAAAAGGGATGAAAAGTGGTTGTGGATACTGCGCTCGCTACCTTGTGCTAAGCTGGGGCCTTTATTAGTCAGACAAAGAGATCCATGTGTAAAGAGTATTTTTCCCTCTATTTTTTTTTGTCTTCAGTTTTGGAATGAAGAGAACGAGGGTCTTTGCTCTATCTGTAGCTGTCAGTGTGATGAACCTGCTCAGACTCATGGGGAGACAAGAAGAATCACAGAACAAAGGAGTTGTCTGAAATTGCAAGATACTATTCACATCTCTGCACAGCCTTTATCTGCCGGCCCCCATTACAGATTGTGGACACCTACAGTGCTATACTTTCACATACAATGCGACCCAAGATCTAATTATAGTGGGGGGGGGGGGAGGGAATGATTCTTCTTATTAAAAATTGTACCTTTAAGTCTTTATTTGAAGGTATTGATCCAATATTCACCGTCTTTGTTAGGAGATGTGGTAGCATCTCCTTTATCGGCAATTACTTAATCCCTCAACCTGTTTCCTAATCTCGCTGCAAGGGGGATTTTCCTGGGATTTATGTAAATCACTGCATACTATAATATTTAGGTAGGTCAGGATCAGGATGTTAGCCTGTAACACACACATTACATAGTGTAAGCCATTGCATTTTCATTTTTTCTTTTGTGGCATTATTCTGTTAAGGGTCATTAATATGAGGAGCACAACATGAGAGATAAAAATAATTACTGTATTAGTTGGGTCCAGTACACTAGGTATGGTATCCCAAGTGTATACCAGACAACATTAGCAATAATGTCAAAACAATGCTATTAGCAGTATAGAGTCACAATGGTACCTAAAACAAGCTACCCCCCCGCCCAAAAAGAAAAATATTGTCAGAAGTAGTGAGAAGAGGGTGGTATTGCCTCTATCAAGGGAACATGATTGCCTCTATCAAGGGAGCATGACGTGAAAGTGAATAAAACCCCTTTATATAATAAAGATATTTGAATTTATGGATTCAAATATTTTTAAGCTTTTATCACTATGTAAGCTTTAATTTATAAATAGATACCCCATCACTTTCGCCTCCTTTCGTATAACGAATTCGTATTTAATTTTGCTTTGTTTATTTTGTTCGGTTTCTGAACCAAGACCACCCCAGAGACCCATTAGAATGTGGAACGTTATTTATCTTGTACAAAAACAGCAAAGGAAATAATTAATAGCATGCTCCGCTGGGTGGCCGCCGTTTCGTGCATGCGAACGCATGTGGTTGGGACAATGGATGGTGGCCATTTTGTCTCCCGAACACTGGCAGCGGGACTTGGTCGTCGAGTGCCTGGAACTCATTTCGGCCAGGCACTCCCGCGAACACCGGTCACCATGAACCTGCTGCCCGTTCCAGTACAACAACACGAACAGCGTTCGGGAGTTACAGACTACCGAACACAGGGAGCATTCTACACAAATCAGCTTTCATTTACCTTATGTGGTTTTCATAAGAAAACCCCACAAATGGAGACTGGCTCTTACCACAACTTCCCTAGAACTATTTTGGGCTTCAACCTCGTGGCAGACCGATCTGGGTGATTTTTGGATATATTGTTCACCCAGATCCAGGCTGTAACGGACAGTTTTCGCCCACAAGGGGTTAAAAACCGTTTAGGCGATATTCCCCTTTTTCAGATGCACAGACAGCTACTGCAAGCACCAATCTCCCGAACTGCAAACCCACGAATTCACCAACTCCCAAAATGCAACCAAGGGAATACTCGAAACTCCCGAACTGCATACCAAGTAGCACTCCAAACTCCCGAACTGGAGACACACGAATAGCTGTTAGCAGACGAACAGGAAAAGCCCCCAAGCAGCTTACACTCCTGGCAATCAGTCTCTAACAGCATACAGTAAATCCTCCCCCAATAACGAGACGACACTTCACTTTGAGGGTTAAGCAGGAACTGATTTACTGGGGCTAACTGCCCGGCTTTTATGCAGGTCTCCCACCTGGTGGACACTCCCCTAGGGGACCAAATGGGAGACTGGGACACAAAGGGTACAAGAACCAATCACAGACTTACACATTTCAACCATCCCACAATGCATCACAATCCCTCCTCTCTGTCCTGGAGATAATTGGGAAGTAATCTAATTATCTCCAAGGACAGAGGCAAAACTCCATTACACACATTTTCAGTAAAAGACATAAAATTACATACAGTTACATTTATTACATAAAACATATACATTCTACATATCCCCAGATAGCTTCCGATAATTATCTCTCAAGCACAGAGGATCAAGGGAGGAAGGGATTTCCCTGTTTTTCTGTGTTAGAAACCCCGTGTTAGGGCTTTGCATAAAAGGCAGTGTGTGGCCCTGAATAAACCAGTCTTCTACCAGCATTAAGCCTTGGCTCATGTGTGGGGGGTTATGGGACATCAGCAATATTTTACCCTTGGTATTATTTAATGTTCGGTTATTGGGAAAAGGGCATCCACATTTGGTGGCAGCGGTGGGATGGTCCCTTTTTCCTGGATTTATAATCCGAGAGTGGCACTGGCGTACTGTGGATGGAAGGCTGGTACATGCAGCTTAAGCGCAGCACCTTAAAGGAGCTTGTAGCGGAGGTCCAATATTCCACAAAAATATCTCTGCTGTTTAATCATTGTAGGCGAGGAAGCAATCCAATATACAAGACAAAATCCCCCCAGTAACTGGACGATACACAGTTCTGGGAGTCAACTGATTTTTATTCAGCCACAGCCAGCTTTTATGCAACTCCCCATGCAAGGGGTTTCTTAAATCATATTCCACGGGTTTCCCCGATGGACCTGAGAGGGGACAAGGGACAAGTAAACAGTTCATAGGCTCCTCCTGTGCCTGGGAGAGAATTGAGTAAGAACAACTCTTTAAATTATCTCTCAGGTACAGAAAATATCCAATATTTATAAACAGCATAAAACACATTTTAATATTTCAGAACCCCACGAAAGTTACTTCACCAAATAGCTGGGATCTGAGCGCCCACTTTACCAAAATATCACTCATATTTGTTCGGTGGTTTAGGAATGCCATTCGAGTGAAGTTTTGAGGTGAAGCCCCCAAAGCAGTTCCAGAGAAATTCGACCGGTCTTCTTTCGGGAGTTCTTGCACGAATGCTGATGAAGGCTCTCCCTGGCTGCAAGCATACAAATGTTCCCTCTGTTCGGTAGTTTAGGTCTCCCGAATGCCGTTCTCCTACTGGTTCGGGAAGTTGAATGGGCAGCGGTATCAGTTTACCGGCTGTTCGCGGAGTAGACTAGCCGAAATTAGTTCCAGGTCGTCAACGACCATGTACCGCTGCCCATGTTCGAGAGACAAAATGGCCACACAGGGGAAACACTTTCTTTAACAAGCAATTTTAAGGTTAACAGCCAGGGGTGGTCGGTTGTTAAATGATACCAACCTGGGACCACACAGATGGGGGTTAGGTAAGCGAAAGTAGGGGGTACGCGGTAACCCCCAAGCGTACCGGCGAAAAATTTCGAGACCCAAGGAAAACTGATACAGACTCCTACACTGAATAGGCTTGCTGGCTGCACAAAGCAGCCACCTACTGGATTAATGGCTGTCAGGCTACCACTTTAGAAGAGTTGCTGCAGTTGATGTTACTGCAGCAGTTCTTCAACCTACTACAACCTGATCTCGAAGACTGGGTGAGAGGCCATGGACCCCTTACCCTCCCCGATGCAGCAAGAATGCGGATGAGTATACGGATGCTCGCAAGCTTGAGCGGTCTCACCCCAGAGTGCAACCTCCCCGAATCGATCCCCCAGCACCAAGTGGGGAGCTATCACCCCTCTCTACAACCCATTCCAGTGGAGTATAGACCCCCACAGGTGACCGGTCTCCGCTGCTACAGATGCAAGCAAGTGGGGCACTACCGCAGGGACTGTCCCCTGGACACCCCCAGATCCAACTAAACACAGCCAGGAATCTCCAACACACGGGCAGCTGCACACTGTGTGGACTACCCCGTACCTACCACCTGGGAAGCCAGAGAGCCGAGTCGGCAAGAACCACTGGGGTTCCTCCATGAGGCCGGCCAGCACAGGTAACCGGCAATATCATCGCCAGTTGGTAATGGTTAATTTAAACTGCTCTGGGCCTCCGAGCCACCATCACTTTGGTACAAAGACACCTGCTCAGCAATAACGAGCGTCCCGGAAAGTTGTAGCAGTTCGGGTGGCCGGGAAAGCGATTTACAGGATTCCTACTGCCCAGGTCCACTTGGAATGGGGTGTGGGAGCTGTAAATGTCTGGGTCCTGAAAGACCTACTCGGCAACGATTTGGGGCCTCTGACTTCAGCATTTATACCCAACACTAACGATAGTACCTACCCCTAAAGATTTTGGGAATGAGGTAGCGGGAGACCCCACTTTGAAAAAGGATCAAGGGGGATTGGGGGGGGAACAGTTTGTGTGGCAAGGTAGCAGGTTTTACTGGGTTACTCACTCCTGGGTGAACACTCCAGGGCGTACGCAAAAACTCCAGCTAGTAGTCCCATAGAAGTACCGACCGGAGTTGTTGAGGGTCGGCACAACGTGCCTCTAGCTGGAAATTTGGGAATTCGACGGACATCATACCTGGTAACCCAAAACTTTTCTGGCCTGGGGTATCCAATGATGTCCGACAATATTGCCGAACCTGCGATGTGTGCCAAAGAGTATCAACCCCAGACTAACTGTCTTTGTGAGCGGTTTAATGGGACTCTTAAGCAACTGCTGAAGACATTCATGGCTGCTTGCAGAGACTGGGAGCATTTCCTGCCCCACCTCCACTTTGCTTACAGGGAAGTGCTGCAGGAATCTACTGCATTTTTACCCTTTGAGCTGCCATACAGGAGGCGAGTGAGGGGACCCCTAGACCTTAAACAAGAGCACTGGGAGGGAGCAACAGACTCCATAGGGACCCCGATTGTACACTATGTGCTGGAGTTGAGGGACCAAATGGAGACCTTGGCTCAGACAGTGCGAGAAAACCTCCAGGCGGCCCAGCAGTGCCAGCGGGTATGGTATGACTGGAAGGCCACGCAGTGTAGTACTCAAACCAGTCAGGCTAGATAAGCTACAGGCACCCTGGCAGTGGCCGTATAAAGTTATTGGGCAGGTGTGTTACCACGTACACTGTAGCCAGCTGCAAGAATGAGGATGTGAAACGGACATTTCATATCAACATGTTCAAAGAGTATAAAGGTCGAGAGGAAGAGGTGGCTGCCACGGCATCTGAGAATCCCGATGCCCTACTGTGGCAAATCTAGCCACTTATAGACGTAAACCGTATATTTAAGCCACCTGTATAGTCTGTTAATATTATGTGTATTATGGGGGAACAATAGCCAGCAACAAGACAAAGGCTACCCTTGTTGCTGAGCTCATGGAAGGAGACAGAGCAGCGGCTGCTGCAGCACCTCCAATGGAGGAAGAGCACAGAGAATTTCAGAAAGAGTTTAGGAGCAGGATGGCACTGTACCCAACCACACCACCCCAAGAGACTTTCGATAGGATCATGGCAGATGTGCAAGAATACATCATGGCCAAACGGTTCCAACCAAACCAGCAATCCAGAGAGGGGTCACCGGCTCCACCCAGCATTATACAGGGAAAACCAAAAATTGCCTACCAAGCCTTTAAAAACTTTACAGACACAGAGGGCGATATTGATGGATATTTGCAGGACTTTGAAAGACTGTGCCAGCTGCATGATATCGGGCCCCAAGACCAGGTACCATTGCTGGCCGGTAGTTTATCAGGCCGCGCAGCAGAAGCCTACCGGGCAGTGCCTGATGAGGACAGCAGAGACTACCAGAAGGTAAAGCAGGCCATCCTAGTGCGGTATGCCATTACCCCCGAGGCATACCGACTCCAATTCCGGGACCTGAAAAAGCAAGAAAAGGACTCCCATGCAGAGTTTGTGCACCGCTTACACCAAGCAGCCACAGGATGGATTAATGCGGCGCAAGCAACTACCCGGGAAGATCTCATTCAATTACTTTTGTTGGAACAGTTCTACCGGAGACTAACTACTGATATGCAAAACTGGGTAAGAGATCGTAAACCACGCAACTTACAAGAAGTGGCTAAATTAGCGGACGAACATCAAGACACGAGGCAAGAGCAACGCACACCACCTAAGGTAGCAAAGCACCTACCGGTCTACCGTGGCCAACCCCCCTCGATCCGGAGGAGCCTACAATCAGTACCAACCTAGGTACTCCAACCGGGCACACATCCGATGCCATACCTGCAACCAACTAGGACATGTACAACGCAACTGTCCCCGAAACAGGGCACAACCACCAGGGCCCAACTAAGGCCAACCGCCTGGCCCTAGAGCAGCAGTGCACTGCTACCAGACAGGAGCGTTCCTCCAGCCTCACACCACCACCCAGGTAGAAGAACCTCTAGGCACGCTCCACGAAGTTAACCCCGTGTAAAGCAGCATCCGACAACCGCCAAAGCCATCGACAAGTTGTCCATGTGGAGGGGAAACGTATGGAAGGGCTGAGAGATTCCGGGGCCACCATCACATTGGTCAGAAACCACCTTGTCCCAAAAGACCAACTTACGGGAGATTGCATAGCCATACAGGTGGCAGGGGGAGCAATCTACAAGGTTCCCACTGCCAAACTGCATTTGAATTGGGGAGCTGGGGCGGGAATATGGAGGTGGGGATGATGCAAGACTTGCCCGCAGATGTTATTTTGGGAAATGACTTGGGGGAGCTCACCTCCGCTTTTGTTCCACGAACCACCGTACAGGAGGCATACCCAGTCGTCACCAGGCAACAGGCTCGCACCACGGCACAACCCAATGATTCTGAGGCTCAGGTAAGCGATGCAACCCACAGTCACACTGCCCTCCCTTGGGATGCCCCTCTTGAATTCGGTAGCAAAGTCGTTCTAGACCCTTCCCTGCAGGTTTACAAAGACCGAATAGACAAGAACCAGGCAGGCCTAGAAGGGGAAAGATATGCTTGGGATAAAGGGTTATTATACCGGTATGCAGAGAAGGTAGTAGCCGGATCTATCCCCATTCCCATAAAACAGTTAATTGTGCCTCGAAAGTACAGGCAAGAGTTAATACGTATAGCGCATGACATCCCTTTGTCGGGTCATTTAGGAATCAGCTGAACAAAACATCGGCTGACTCAAAACTTTTTCTGGCCAGGTATTTCCGAGGATATTAGACAATATTGTAATACCTGCGATACCTGCCAGAGAGTAAGAAAAAGAGAAGACCGCTATAAAGCCAAACTTCACTCCCTACCCATAATTGAAGAGCCGTTCAGTCGAATAGCGGTAGACATAATCGGACTGTAGCGGAGCTGCAATATGAAATCCCAATTTCTCCGCTGGTTAAGAAAGTAATCCAAAGTCAAGCGCTGGAAAGTAAGGCAATATCCCAAATCCCACAGCAACCGGACGAAACCCAGTTCTGGGAGTCAACTGAGGTTTTTATTCACAGTATCCAGTATTTATGCAAGTCCCCATGCAAGGGGTTTCCTGAGTCACATCACTGGGGTATTACAGTAGGGGGGACTACATGGGGGACTTAACATTCCGACCTTTTCTCCCATCAGGCACTGCTGGACGAGAGGGATACTCCCACTGGAATGTACCGTTAAGTGGATTATCCCTCCATTCAGCAGAACCGGCATTTTACATTTAAATCTATAACTTTAACAATACTTGGTAGATTTAAATGAATGGACGTTCGATAGATAGCTGGGGTCTGAGTGCACAGTTCGTGAGAATACCGCTCAGATTCCAGCTAAAACAACCGAACGCCGCACGAAACACACTTTGCCAGTGAGTTTGCCCCAAAGTACCGAACACCGATGGGGGAACCCTAATAGCGGAAGACCGGAGCTCCCGAACGGCCTGGAAGTCCAGCGGTGTTCGCGCCGAGTAGCCGTTTTCAGTTCCACGCGCTCGACGACCAAACACCGCTGGGGAGACAAAGGATCCAAGATGGCTGACCGCCACGTGGTCGGTAGCCGAACGGTGGCCCCCTAGGAAAGCCTCTAATTACCGATTGCAACATTGTTGCAATCGGTTAACGAGCGCCACACGTCGCTCTCTGTGTGGGCTATTAGGGGGTAGCTCATTCGGTTCACGAACAGCCTGTAAAGTGGCTGTTCGTGAAACGAAACACATGAATGCTAGCATATGAATTCAATACAAACATACATTAACCCACAGTAAGCAGAATACATTTAAACATTGTAGTGCAGCAGTGTTCCGGACAACCTTTAAAGTCACAGCCATATAATCTGAAGTGGCTAGGTTTGCCACACGGACCACTGAAAAAACCTAGTCCCTCTGGCAAGAAGTACATCTTGACCGTAGTGGACTACACCACCAGATACCCCGAAGCAGTGGCCCTAACAAATGTTCATGCCGAGACTGTAGCGGATGCCCTTATGCGAATATTCTCTTGCATGGGATTTCCCCGGGAGATTATTTCGGATAGGGGTACCCAATTCACGGCAGAAGACACCCACCAGCTCTGGAAAGTATGTGGGTTAAAGTCTATCCTTAATTCACCCTACCACCCTCAGTCTAATGGGCTCTGTGAACGATTCAACGGAACCCTTAAACAGATGATCCGGACGTTCATAGACACTCAGAAGGACTGGGAGCGGTTTCTACCCCACTTGCTGTTCGCATATAGGGAAGTGCCCCAAGAATCCACGGGGTTCTCACCCTTTGAATTATTGTTTGGAAGGAGAGTGAGGGGGCCACTGGATCTGATTAGAGAACACTGGGATGGGGGAGTTACCTCTAATGGTACCCCTATTGTACCATATGTACTGGAGTTTCGGGAGCGCTTGCTGTCTTTAACTCAGACAGATGGTATGACGCAGATGGTATGATAGGGGTGCCAGGGACCTAGAAGCAGTACAACTAGGGGAGCGCTTTAATCCTCAGGAGGGGACCCAGGCCCAAAGTTTAATTAGGGAAAATGGGGCCACCTTTTACAATCTTTCCGGGTATACTGCATTAGCCACCCACCGGTTAGTAACCCCAGGACAAACACCCCTCCGCCAACCTCCTTACCGCATTCCGGAGTCGGTAAAATAGAATATGCAGAAAGAGATTGAGGAAATGTGGCAACTAGGGGTCATCGAACATTCGGATAGCCCATGGGCTTCCCCAGTGGTACTAGTACCAAAGCGGGATGGAACTACCCGCTTCTGCATGGATTATAGGAGGCTCAATGATAAAACGGCATCGGACGCCTCCCCGATGCCACGAATAGATGAGCTCTTAGACAAGATGGCCAGGGGCCAATACCTAACCACGATTGACCTTTGCAAAGGGTATTGGCAAATCCCTTTGGCTGAGGACGCCATCCTTAAGTCGGCGTTTGTCACTCTGTTTGGCCTGTACCAGTTTCGGGTCATGCCATTCGGAATGAAAAACGCTCCAGCCACTTTCCAGAGGATGGTGGACCGGCTACTAGACGGGTTTCAGGAATACGCGTGCGCCTATCTGGATGACATAGTGATCTTTAGCTATTCCTGGACCGATCACCTGAGTGATGTAGGAGCCGTATTAGATCGTATTAAGGAGGCAGGGCTAACCCTTAAACCTAGTAAGTGCCGTATAGGGATGGCCGAAGTCCAATATCTAGGACACCGGGTAGGAAGTGGCCAGCAGAAGCCAGAACCGGCCAAAATAGAGGCCGTAGCTAAATGGCCAACCCCCTGTACCAAAACCCAGGTTCTAGCATTTTTAGGTACCGCAGGGTATTATAGGAAATTTGTGCCCGATTACAGTACCCTGGCGAAACCCCTCACAGATTTAACCCGCAAAAACCTCCCTAAGTTAGTAGTATGGGCCCCCGAGTGTGACCGGGCATTCCAACAACTAAAAACCGCTCTTGTTAACGCACCTGTACTTGCTGCTCCTGATCCAACTAAACGCTTTTTCGTCCACACAGACGCTTCTATGTTTGGATTGGGAGCAGTACTGAGCCAAGTCGGAGCAGATGGTGGCGAACATCCCGTAGCTTACTTAAGCATAAAACTTTTACCTCGAGAAGTAAGCTACACTGCCATCGAAAAGGAATGCCTTGCCGTGGTGTGGGCCCTCAAGAAACTGCAACCATATTTATACAGACAACCATTCTTACTACTCACAGATCACAACCCGTTGGTCTGGCTAAACCGGTGTCAGGATTACAGAATGATCCAGCACATAGAATTGTGTAACACAGAGGACTGATAGGTAACGTATCCCGGACCTTAGAATGGCCGGACTAACGTACCAAAGAATAGTCAGGATTAGCCAAGGTCAAGGGACACAGAAAGAGACACAATGATAAGGAAAAACAAGGAGTCAGGGATGCCAGAAAACAGGGAAATCAAAAACAATGCCAAAGTCAAATAACCAGAATAACAAAAATAAATAACGCGCTCTCGGACAACCACAAGGGAAACCACAACAGGGCACTGAGCAGGATGAGAACTGGGCCTAAATACCCCTCCTCTAGATCTGATAGGCTGTAACCGGCCTTTGACCCCAAAGGCAGTTACCAGGTTCTCATTTGCATAATTGCTGCTCAGTATTAACCCTTCTGTGGATTTGGTTGCTGCTCGGCACAACTTTTCATGTGTTGACAGTAAATGCCATTAACCACATTTTTATAAGCGGATGAATATGTGACAACCAGGTATCAGGAGACAATGCCAGGCTGCTGCGCTGGAGTTTGGCGCTGCAGCCTTTTGACTTTACGATTCACTACCACCCGGGAAAGCTAAACGGCAACGCAGACGGGTTATCCAGACAATCTGAACTCGAAAAGTGATCTGTGAGTACTCCTCCGGACATCCTCAAGCCGATCCGTTGGGATCAGACTGTGTAAGCCGGCTTGGTTCTGGGGGAGCATTGTGTCAAATCTAGCTACTTATAGACTTAAACCGTATATTTAAGCCACCTGTATAGTCTGTTAATATTATGTGTATTATGCAATGTATGCGGCATTCGTGTGTTACAGCACACGAATACCGCTAATGTTAAATCTGGTTCTCCACGAACAGTGAATCACCACACTGTTCATGGAATAAGCAAAGTTCCGAATGGGAGACCACCCATAGCCGGTCATGTGTCTACAATTAGGTACTTTGCAACATTGTATTCGTGTTAATTGCGGTCTGTCGCGGGTGGCCGCCATTCGTGTACCGAACACGAGGCGACGGCCATCTTTGTTCGCGGAAAACCAGCGGGGTTTTGTCGTCGAGTGCCTGGAACTAAAATCGGCTACTCGGCAACATAAGCCCGCTGGACTTCCGAGCCGTTCGGGAGTTTACCGTTTTCGGGACTTTCATTCCCTCCATTCAGGCAATCGGTTAAACAAAGTGGTCCTGATAAGGGAAACTGAACGGCGTTCGGTTATTTGTGCTGGGATCTGAGCGCAAGTTCACTTAACTGTGTGACCAGGTCCCAGCTATGTAATAAATGGTTAAATAGCTATCTAGCATAAATATTATGTCGGTTATAGATTTTAATATAAAAACTGTATTTCTCTGTACCAAGGGATAATCCCATTAGCAATGCATTCTGGGATAATTATCCCCTTGGTACAGCAATGTATGATGGGTATTCTGTGTGTAAAACCCAGTCCCCTACTGGACAAACCCTGTATTGTGACTTGGGAAACCCCTTACATTTGTAACCACATAAATACTGTGCCTGTAATTAAAAACCTCAGTTGACCTCCAAGCTATGTGTCGTCTAGTTCTTGGGAGAAAGGGATTGCAACTACGCTACCTGGATTTGACCTGCTTTGTACCTGCTTGATTCTGTCTACCAGCGGAGATACCGTGGATAATACTACTACTCCACTACACCTACCCTTACCAGAGCTGTTAGGAGGTGACCCTAGAGAGGGGGGCCATAGAGTTGGTCCAGATCGGGGAGCGACTGGGACCACAGGAGTGAGCCCAAGCGATCCAACTGCTGGAGCCACCTTCTCCCAGGAGCCCAGGTATACTCCCCTAGCGACCCATAAGGTGGACATCCCAGGCCAGGCAACCTTGAGAAAGCCCCCTGTGGCGAAACCGGCCTCGCCACGTGTCCTTGGAGGGGGCTGCTTGCCCGCCTCTTGCCTTTGGACTATGGACCAGACTTTATGTGAAGGTATTAACCCAGATAGCTATGCCATGGAGCCCATTCGTGTAGTTAAAGACTTCGGCTCCATGGCAATTGAACTGTGTGAATAGGATCTGAGCGCTATTTGGTAGTTTTGTGCGCTCAGATCCCAGCTATCTGGGGATATGTGAAATGTCTGTGTGTTATGTGTAAATGTGACTTTATGTATTTTAAAGTGTTTTGTGTCTTTTTGCAACCATGTGCTTAATGGAGTCTTGTGTCTATCCTGGGAGATAATTGAATTACTTATCTCCAGGATAGAAGACTCTGAAACTGGTTTGGGCCAGAAAGCCATGCTTCATTTAGTCACAAAGGACTTTCCCTTAACTTTTGAACCCCTGGTCTGATTCGTGCCATTTTTTAATATGTTGTTCCCCTGAATGGATTGATTGTGAAAATGTATGTTTTATGTTTGTGACATGTATATTTTAGAAGTTATAAATATTGTGTAAAAACTGTATTCCTCTGCCGGTGATAATGAGATTACCCATTGTGTTCAGTAATCATATCACCTGCAGAGGGGAGGATTTTGTGTGGGAGTGTCTGGGTGTATTGTGCGGATTGATTGGTTGTTTTGTGGCGCCCTGTAGGCTGTACTATGTTTGTGGATTGGGAATAAAAGAGACTGTATGTGACAGTACAGGGAGTTCCTGTTTTAACCCTCAAAGTGAAGTGTCGTCTCATTATTGGGGGAAGGATTTATTGTATGCTGTTCCAGTTTGACTGCTAGGAGAGTAAACCTATTCGTATGGTTCCTATTCAACTGTCTACAGCATTCATATGCTTGGGAGAATTTGTTTCTCCGGTTCGGTGGTTGTGGTGTCTGCTGCAGTGCTTGGAGTCCTCAGGAAGCGCTAGGAGCATCCTTTAACGGAGGTACCCAGTCGGGGTGCCAGGCGATCCGTTACACCCCCTACCGCATTCCCGAGGCAGTCCGGGAAGGAATGCAGAAAGAGATAGCCGAGGTGCTTAGATTAGGGGTCATTAAGCATTCTGAAATTCCTTGGGCTTCTCCTGTAGTTCTAGTGCCAAAACTGGATGGTACAATCCGTTTTTGTGTGGATTACAGGAGACTCGAAGAAAAAATGGTCACTGATGCCTACCCGATGAGTAGACAAATTGGGGACGGTATCTGACCACTGTAGACCTATGTAAAGGCTATTGGCAGATTCCCCTAGCTGAGGAGGCAATACCCAAATCGTCCTTCGTCACCCCGTTTAGCCTATACCAGTTCAGGGTTATGCCGTTCGTGATGAAGAACGCTCCAGCCAACATTCAACGGATGGTGGATCACCTTCTAGATGATCTCCAGGATTATGCCTGTGCATACCTGGATGACATTGCGATCTATAGCGACACCTGGGAAGTTCACCTAGACCACAAAGGGACAGTGTTAGACAGAATTAGGGGAGCAGGCTTAACTTTGAAGCCAGGCAAGTGTCACAGTGGCATGGCGGAGGTGCAGTATCTGGACCATCGCGTAGGATGTGGTAAGCAATGGCCAGAGCCTGCTAAGATCGAGGCCGTTGCTAGCTGGCCCACTCCCCGTACCAAGACGCAAGTCATTGCCTTCTTAGAGACAGCCGGCTACTATAGATGCTTTGTACCCGAATATAGCGCCGGGGCCAAACCCCTGATTTCCCTGACTAAAAAGAACTTACCGAGACAGGTCCTGTGGTCCCCAGAATGTGAGGTAGCTTTTTAATCTCTGAAACAAGCACCTGTTCTGGCTGCCCAAGATCCTAACAAACACTTTATTGTCCACACAGACACTTCAATGTTTGGACTAGGGGCAGTTCTGAGCCAGGTCAGTGAGGACGGAGTGCTATTTAGTCAGTTACGTGGCCATTGAAAAAGAGTGCTTAGTCCTAGTGTGGGCACTGAAGAAATTAACTCCCTATCTCTATGGCCACGCATTCACCCTGGTCACTGACCACAATCCCCTAGTCTGGCTCAATCAGATCTCTGGAGATAATGCCCATCTTCTGAGGTGGAGTCTAGCAAAACAACCCTACGACTTCACCATTAGGCAAACAGAACGGGAATGCGAATGGACTGTCAGGGTAAACCCCGTACCGTCCAGACGTGGTCGCCCCACAAGTGCCAAACAGGGGATTTGAACCTTTGCTGTCCTGGGCCTGCTATCTGCCTTTGAGCCACAGCAGTTCCGATTCTTGCAAGCTGTTCTAGCCCTATTATTCCTGGCAATGTCTGCAGCACTGGGGGCTGGACTTATTCTATGGTCATTGCTGTGCTTCACTGGAGACTGATCATTCATCTGCTGGGTATATAAACTACCCCTCCCTGTGAATATTATCAAGTCTTTGATCCTGGTGTATGTGTTCAGTTCCTGTTTTCTAGTCTCCTGAACTTGTATTCCATATTGACCCCAGCTTCTGACTCCGGCTACCCTTTGTTTATTCTGATCTCTGGCATCCTTTGACTTCGGCTATCCCTCGACTACCGTGCTGTTTGTGACCTTGTCGGTACTGCTTTGGAACACCTTTCCTGCACAGCCTCCGTGCACAGATTGACAGTCCAGGTGGCTTCTTATCTGGTCACCCTGGACTGTGTCTATCTGCAAGGGTGAGCAAACATTTGCGCTACAGACTCCCACCTCAGGTAAGATTTCTGACATTATCCCGCCAGACCGAGCTTGAACCTTGACCAGTTCATTGTGTTCTCCAGACAGTCCCAAGTTGACCCGAAAAGGGTCCAACAGAGTCTGCCATAGCTGTGAGCAAGGGGGGAGCACTGTTAAGGAATACCCCATCACTTTCAGCTCCTTTCGTATAACGGATTCGTATTTAATTTTGCATAGTTTATTTTGTTTGGTTTCCAACCCGAGAACACCCCAGAGACGCATTAGAACGTGGAACGTTGAGTATCTTGTATGAAAACCACAAAGGAAATAATTAATAGAATGCTCCACTGGGTGGCCACCATTTCATGCATGTTAACGCACGTGGTTGGGGCAATGGATGGCAACAAGACTTGGTCGTCGAGTGCCTGGAATTCATTTCGGCCAGGCACTCCCGAGAACAGAAGGTCACTAGAGGTGCTTCCTGTGTCAGTGCACCTACATTCAGGGCCTCCACACTCTGTAGGTGCTGAACGTTTCCCATAGAGATACATTGATTCAATGCATCTCTATGAGGAGATGCTTATTGGTGTAGCGTTTTGCAGCCAATCCTATGGCAAAGCATTGGATTGGCTGAGATCATCAAGCTTGATGATCTCAGCCATAGAGGCAGGGCCAGTCGAGGGGAAACCAGCACGCTGCTTGGGGGGAAAAAAAGGTGAGCAAAAATGCTACTTTTAAACACACATATACACCATGACAGACACAGAAACACACATATACCATGACAGACACACAAACCCCATGACAGGCCATGACACAGACAGACACACACACACACACACACACATATACCATGACACACACACTATGACACAGACACACACACACCATACAGACAGACACGATGACATAGACACACACACACCCCCACACACCATGACAGACAGACACACCATACAGACACCATGACACAGACAGAGACACACACCATACAGACAGACACTATGACACAGACAGACACACACACCATAACAGACAAACTCAAACTGACACACATTGCTACTACCTGCCAGGGGGTCGTGCAGTGCAGACGGCTGTTTGTGCTGGCGGCTGCTGGGGGAGCTGTGCTGGCTCTGCTCTCCCGCCCTCGCGTGCTGCTGAATGAGACCGTCATATTCCGGCCCCGGGCTCATTAAGCTGCACGCTGGGGAGCAGAGACAGTGCAGCTCCCCCAGCGGCCACCAGCAGACCTCCCCCAGGTGCCGACGGCCCACCGGGAAATTTCCCGGTGGGCCAGTCCGGCCCTGGCGTAGGCAATATGACGGATTGATAAAAACATGCTTAGTGTCGAAACTTTGCAAACTCTGTTGGATGGCTGAATAAACCAGCACTAGGCCGAGTGCCGGAGTCTTACTTTCCTTTTTTACTAATTGAGAACCTGTGGAACAAGGGTTGGACTCAGCAGTCAGCAACGAGAGAATCTTATTCTCAAACTCCACCAACCAGTCCGACAGACTATATTCCCACAGCTCTCTGCAGCTCAGTCACAGCTGTTGGGTAAATTAAGGTCAAAAAATAAAATCAGTATTTAAACACTAAAAGGGATGAGAGAGTTCCCCTCCTTCCCAATGTCAGCCATAAGGAATGGGCATTGGACTGGAAACACTAATGTATTGCTCAGAGCGCTGAGCCGTAATCTGCTTAATAATTGAGCTTGTTGCAGGGAGACACAGACAGATGAATGGTCACTACTCCACAAATAAGCTTGCTTTGCTTTACTATTGTATAACAGCATACAGTATATACAGAGAAATTGTGAAATAAACTGGACTTAATTCACTAACCCACATTTAATAAGAGCAAACTCCTCTCTGTATTGATCCGAATATGAATTTCCACCAGACCCAAACACAATCTGAGCAAAATAAACACCATGCAGGGCCACAGAGCTCAGCCAGCTGACTCCATGCAGGGCCACGGAGCTCAGCCAGCTGACTCCATGCAGGGCCACGGAGCTCGGCCAGCAGACTCCATGCAGGGCCACGGAGCTCGGCCAGCAGACTCCATGCAGGGCCACGGAGCTCGGCCAGCAGACTCCATGCAGGGCCACGGAGCTCGGCCAGAAGATTCCATGCAGGGCCACGGAGCTCGGCCAGAAGACTCCATGCAGGGCCACGGAGCTCGGCCAGCTGACTCCATGCAGGGCCACGGAGCTCGGCCAGCAGACTCCATGCAGGGCCACGGAGCTCGGCCAGCAGACTCCATGCAGGGCCACGGAGCTCGGCCAGCAGACTCCGTGGGAACTAATTGTTAATCTAGGTGGCCGCATTTCGTATGAACAACCACAAGGTGGCAGCCATCTTGTTCCCGCAAACGCAGGCAGCAGTGTTTGGGCATTGATCTTCTGGAACTAAAATTGGACATGGAAACTCTTGAACACCGCTGGACTTCCATCATCGCCTGCGTTCGGTTCTATACGACTTAGAAGGGCACTGTTTGGTGGAAACGTACTCACGAACAAGGTGAACAGACTCCAGGGTAGAACTATGGATTCAGTTTGGTAGTTCGTTTTTAAACTACCGAATTTAACCGATCATTAGCACTGATTTCATGGAACCGTTTTGGGCATAGGACCATGTGCACGGTTGGTCAACATTATGACTTCCATGGAAATACCAAACGCCTGAACCGATCTGGGTGATTTTTGGATATGTTGGTCACTCAGATTGGGGCGATCAGGGAACATAACTTTGTGGGGGTTTTATGAGTTTTGTGGGTATTTTGGGGGGGTTTGTTATATTGCCTGTTTCTGTACTGAGAGATAATTCAATTATATGTTTGTGTGCTCGGGTAATTATCTCTCATGCACAGTGGAGGAGTATGTTAGATGTTTGCTTGTAACTAGTCTCTTCTCAGGTTCAGGGGGAGGGATTATCCTGTTTTGTGTGGGAGTGTTATGGGCGTGTTTGACTGTGTCTAAATTGTACAAAAGCAGGCCATTTGGCCAGGTTAAAGAATTCCAGCTTGTACTCCCAGAACTGTGTGTCGTCTGGTTACTGGGAGGGGAAAGGGCTAATCACTAATCACTGTTCCAGTGTGGAGGATTCAACTGGGAAATTTGCACGGTGTCTATTGGCCTAGTTGGCCTTGCATAGTGTCTGATGGCCTAGGCCAGCAGACACCATGCAAAGCCACGCAACTAGGCCAGCAGACACCATGCAAGGCCAACTAGGCCAGCAGACACCATGCAAAGCCACGGAACTAGGCCATCAGACACTATGCAAGGCCAACTAGGCCAGTAGACACCATGCAAAGCCACGGAACTAGGCCAGCAGACACCATGCAAAGCCAACTAGGCCAGCAGACACCATGCAAAGCCACCTAGGCCAGCAGACACCATGCAAAGCCAACTAGGCCAGCAGACACCATGCAAGGCCACTAAACTAGGCCAGCAGACACCATGCAAGGCCACAGAACTAGGCCAGCGGACACCTTGCAAGGCCACGGAACTCAGCCAGCAGACACCATGGAAGGTCACTGAGTTTAGCTTCTTGAACTTAGTAAGAGGAGATTGTCAGATTACATAATGCTCTGTGCAGGAAACATGTGGACTAAAAATGGACAGGGTTAAGTAGACATCTGGCAAAGCATAACAGCCACCAATGGCAGGGGAGCAACCGCCAATGTCTCAGTAACCTCCCCCTCTCATCAGTAATTACTTTGCATTTAATGGAGATTTCCAGTTGTAACTATACATATTGTGTCACTTTCAAATACATGCTATAATTAACAGTGAAGACAAAATAAATGAGCTTTTCTGAAAGATCTACCATGGTTATTAACGATCTACTAGTTACAGATGCTGTGTCTATGTTATGATGATAAACCCAGGCTGACATAATTTGCTACTCTGGTAGATAATTGAATAAAATGTGTTACATATAAAAATTATCATGCTCTGAAAAGTGATCTTAAGAGTTAAGTGGGGCAATCACCATGGAAGCCAGTGGAGCCAACAGGCACATTTTTTCAGAACAGACACCCATTATACATAACACTCAGTCAGAAAGACAAGCGTGAGTGGGAATGTCATTGGTTTGGTGCGGTACAATCACGCTATATGTCCCCCTGTTCAAACTGTGCTGGAAATAGGAAGCCACCATCCCATCTAATAACCTGGTGATAGGAAGCCGCCATCCCATCTAATAACCTAGAGACAGGAAGCCGTCATCCCATCTAGTAACCTGGAGATAGGAAGCCGTCATCCCATCTAGTAACCTGGAGATAGCAAGCCGCCATCCCATCTAATAAACTGGAGATAGGAAGTCGCTAACCCATCTAATAAACTGGAGATAGGAAGCCGCCATCCCATCTAATAATCTGGAGATAGGAAGCCGCCATCCCATCTAATAACCTGGAGATAGGAAGCCGCCATTGTGGCAAACCTAGCCACTTTACGTCATATTGCCGAACATTTAAAGGTTGTCTGAAATAGCTGTGTTAACCTGGTGTAAAAATGTATTCGTGTGTTTTAGAATAGAGAGCATGCATAGGCTAACAGCCGTGACTAAAATTGTCAGTTGACTCCCCGAACTGTGTTTCGTCCGGTTACTGGGGGATTTGGGAAATTGCCTTCTTTTCCAGCGCTTTACTTTGGATTACCTTCTGTACCAGCGGAGATCTTGGGATTTAATATTGCAGCATCACTACAGCCATCTCATCTAATAACCTGGAGATAGGAAGCCACCATCCCATCTAATAACCTGGAGATGGGAAGCCACCATCCCATCTAATAACCTGGAAATGGGAAGCTACCATCCCATCTAATAACCTGGAGATAGGAAGCTGCCATCCCATCTAATAACCTGGAGATAGCAAGCCGCCATCCCATCTAATAAACTGGAGATAGGAAGCCGCCATCCCATCTAGTAACCTGGAGATAGGAAGCCGTCATCCAATCTAATAACCTGGAGATAGGAAGCCACCATCCCATCTAATAACCTGGAAATGGGAAGCCACCATCCCATCTAATAACCTGGAGATGGGAAGCCACCATCCCATCTAATAACCTGGAGATGGGAAGCCACCATCCCATCTAATAACCTGGAAATGGGAAGCTACCATCCCATCTAATAACCTGGAGATAGGAAGCTGCCATCCCATCTAATAACCTGGAAATGGGAAGCTACCATCCCATCTAATAACCTGGAGATAGGAAGCCACCATCCCATCTAATAACCTGGAAATGTGAAGCCGCCATCCCATCTAATAACCTGGAGATGGGAAGCCACCATCCCATCTAATAACCTGGAAATGGGAAGCTACCATCCCATCTAATAACCTGGAGATAGGAAGCTGCCATCCCATCTAATAACCTGGAAATGGGAAGCTACCATCCCATCTAATAACCTGGAGATGGGAAGCCACCATCCCATCTAATAACCTGGAAATGGGAAGCTACCATCCCATCTAATAACCTGGAAATGGGAAGCTACCATCCCATCTAATAACCTGGAGATAGGAAGCCACCATCCCATCTAATAACCTGGAAATGGGAAGCCACCATCCCATCTAATAACCTGGAAATGGGAAGCTACCATCCCATCTAATAACCTGGAGATAGGAAGCTGCCATCCCATCTAATAACCTGGAAATGGGAAGCTACCATCCCATCTAATAACCTGGAGATAGGAAGCCACCATCCCATCTAATAACCTGGAAATGTGAAGCCGCCATCCCATCTAATAACCTGGAGATGGGAAGCCACCATCCCATCTAATAACCTGGAAATGGGAAGCTACCATCCCATCTAATAACCTGGAGATAGGAAGCTGCCATCCCATCTAATAACCTGGAAATGGGAAGCTACCATCCCATCTAATAACCTGGAAATGGGAAGCTACCATCCCATCTAATAACCTGGAAATGGGAAGCTACCATCCCATCTAATAACCTGGAGATAGGAAGCCACCATCCCATCTAATAACCTGGAAATGGGAAGCCACCATCCCATCTAATAATCTGGAGATAGGAAGCTGCCATCCCATCTAATAAACTGGAGATAGGAAGCTGCCATCCCATCTAATAACCTGGAGATAGGAAGCTGCCATCCCATCTAATAACCTGGAGATAGGAAGCCACCATCCCATCTAATAACCTGGAAATGGGAAGCCACCATCCCATCTAATAACCTGGAGATAGGAAGCTGCCATCGCATCTAATAACCTGGAGATAGGAAGCTGCCATCCCATCTAATAAACTGGATGTAACGGATCACCTGG
Organism: Pelobates cultripes; assembly: GCA_933207985.1. NCBI lineage: Eukaryota > Metazoa > Chordata > Amphibia > Anura > Pelobatidae > Pelobates > Pelobates cultripes. The sequence continues at coordinate 1,027,328 of OW240923.1, read as the reverse complement.
CACCCCGACTGGGTACCTCCGTTGAAGGATGCTCCTAGCACTTCCTGAGGACTCCAAGCACTGCAGCAGACACCAAAACCACCGAACCGTAGGAGCATATGAATGCTCTCAAGCATATGAATGTTGTAAACAGCCGAATAGGAAAAAACATGCGAATAGGTTTACGCTCCTAGTAGTCAAACTGGAACAGCATATGTGACGAAGTGCCCTTCGCCACTTGTGCCTGGAGAGGACTGCTTGCCCGCCTCTTGCCCTGTGACTATGGCCCCTGGGATGTATTACCCTTTAAAGACATGATTTGGGCATAATGGATTTGTGTTGTGCTGCTGCTGGCCCTTTAAGAACCATCTGAGGACATACTGTGGAGTTACTGGGTGGCCACCATTTCCTGTATCAGAGGCACATGGTGAGAACAATGGATGAAGCACATGGTGAGAACAATGGATGGCGTCCATTTTAACTCACAGACACTGTTTGGACTTTTCAACACGGTGCCATCTTGCCAGTATTTGGTGCACAGAGACATCGTGCAGTGGTTTTGGACTATACAGCAGGGGACACATTATACGGTGATTGTTTTTCATTTAGCCTGTATATGTTCTGCAGAATCTGCATTAAACTGTATTTTCCAAAGTACTGAACGGATCTGGGTGAATTTTGGATATGTGGTTCACCCAGATCCCCTGGTTCCAAGGATATACTTTTATGGGGTTATTGCATGGTTTGGGGTCCCTGTGATGTATATTTTAGAAGTTATGAATGCTGTAAAAATTGTAATGTTTCTGGCCAGCAGATAATTGAGCTTTGTGTATTGTAGAAACTCAATTATCTAGCCTGGCCCAGAGGAGGAGTTTTGTGTTGCATAAATTGTGAGTTCTGTGTGCCAGTAAATTAGTCTTGTTCCAGCATTAAGCCTTGGCTCATGTTTGGGGGAAGGGATACCTACACTCTGAGGATTGCTATAATCACTTACTCCCCAGAGGAAGCTCTTGCAATAGCTTGATTTGTTCCTGTTCCTGCTCTCTGGGGAAAGAGAGGTTCACCCACTGGAAGCTGGATCCTGGCCTTGGGTCCAGGGTGGGTGGAAACAGCAGAGACCCCGGCGCAGTTACATCGCTGGAAGTGGGGTCTGCAGTGCTGATGGTGTCGGTTGGAGTGCTTGGAGTCCTCAGCGAACACTAGGAGCATCGATTGGCGGAGGTACTCAGTCGGAGTGCCAGCGTTCCGTCACAGCATATAATAAATCCTCCCCCAATAATGAGACGACAATTCATTTTGAGGGTTAAGCAGGAACTGACTGGACTGGCACATACAGCCTCTTTTATTCCCAATCCACAAACTTAGTACTGCCCACAGGGTTTTACAGAACAACCAATAACACATGTACATTACAGAAAGACACTCCCACACAAAATCATAAAACACATCACAGGGACCCCAAAACATGCAACAACCCAGGGGATCTGGGTGAACCACATATCCAAAATTCACCCAGATCCGTTCAGTACTTTGGAAAATACAGTTTAATGCAGATTCTGCAGAACATATACAGGCTAAATAAAAAACAATCACTGTATAATGTGTCCCCTGCTGTATAGTCCAAAACCACTGCACGATGTCTCTGTGCACCAAATACTGGCGAGATGGCACCGTGTTGAAAAGTCCAAACAGTGTCTGTGAGTTAAAATGGCCGCCATCCATTGTTCTCACCATGTGCTCTGATACAGGAAATGGTGGCCACTCAGTAACTCCACAGTATGTCCCCAGATGGTTCTTAAAGGGCCAGCAGCAGCACAACACAAATCCATTATGCCCAAATCATGTCTTTAAAGGGCAATAAATCCCAGGGGCCATAGTCACATGGCAGGAGGCTGGCAATCAGTCTTCTCCAATGCCCAGTGGCGAGGTCGGTTTCGCCACACGGGAGATAGGAAGCTGCCATCCCATCTAATAAACTGGAGATAGGAAGCTGCCACCCCATCTAATAACGTGGAGAAAAACCAATCAGCCCCTCTAAAAGCCTAGAACAAAAGCTTAGAAAGAAGTAGAAGACAGAAACTAACCTGTTCATCTAATCACCTAGAAAGTGCTAACATTTAGGAACCAAACCGTTGCTTGTCCCAACTGTAATTTGCTGCTGGAAAAGATTAAATGTTAGCAGATATTTGCTAAACTGAGAATTGATATAGAAATATATAAAAGGCACTTGGACAGTGATAAATTATGTCAAATCTTCTGAGCCTGTAACCACTATTTGGTGTCAACTTCAAAAACACTCTAAAAACAACAAAAATATATAAGATAATAGTGCAGCGCTTAAAATTACAAGTGATTGAAGAACATTCACTTTTCAGAAATTTGTTTTGTGAAAAAGTTGGGACATTTCTGAAAAGTGAATGTTCTTCAATCACTTGTAATTTTAAGCGCTACACTATCTTATATATATATATATATTATGAGAATTGTTAGAAACCACTGAAAATTCTTTTTTTTTTCCTGATCAGTTCCCAGTTTCGGAATTAACTCAGTGCGACTTTGTTACTCAGAGTGAGTGAAAGGCAGACAGCACACATACTGTCTATTCACCTACCTTTAGCATTAAACAGAGACCATGAAAAGGGCCCCAAACATATATTAGTAGGTCCAGTTAGAGCTCCACCAGTCCAAGCAGAGCTTGAAAGGTCAGCCCTCAGATAATACAAAGGTGAGTTGCTGTCAATATTACATCAAATATTAATATAGTTATATCTGAGCACATATTTAAAATGAGAAAAAAAGTAAGCAAATATCCATCAGCAGCAGCAAAATGGAACAGGGATTAAATGGGTCTATCTGAAACGGGACCCAGTTTTTACATCACTGTTATGAACGCTGGTATCTCAGACACTTTCTCCCTCACTGTTTGAGTGATTATAGCTCGCAGTTCGGGTGTTTACTGAGATGTTCTCCAGAAGGCAATGCAGCATTCAGTAATTTCTCCCAGTAAGCAGACATACCCAAACATCAGTCTCAACTAGATGAAGAGTACAACAGGAATGTTTTTTTCAGGCCAACTGGCCTTATATGCAGGTCCCCATGCAAGGTGCACTCCCCCTGGACCTGAGAGTAGACTACAGTAAAAACATACACACAATTACATTGGTTCTCAGGTCCAGGACACTGCCATACAAAATAGGTAAATCCCTCCCATGTCTAGGAGATAATTGAGTTTAATACAGTGCTGACTCAATTATCTCCAAGCACAAAAAACATATTTTTACAAAACCTCCAAAATACCTTTAAAAACACAAAATCACGACAAAACTTACATCCCCCGATAGCCCTGATCTGGGTGACCAACATATCCAAAAAATACCCAGATCGGTTCAGGAATTTCCTGGGAGTCCTAATTTGACCGACCGCATGCATGGTTCTATGCCCAAAAATAGTTCCACAGTTTCAGAGGTAGCGGTCAGTCTATTTCGGGAAGTCTAAAAACCGAACAAATTCACAAACTGTTCCCCTGGCTCATAGGTAGCATTTGTTCCCCTAATTAGTGGGGAAAAAACAAAAACTACCGAATAGTGCTCTCCTGGCTAGTCGGTGAAAAGAAGCAGGCGTTTGTGAAGTTGACCAGTGTTCGGGAAGTCAAGTGTCCGGTTTTAATTCCAGACACTTGCGAACCTGCTGCCGCTTTTCATGCATACAAGATGGCCACCGTATTCTCCAACACATGGAGTTCGGCTATACAAACAGCGGCCACACAGGAGAGCAGCTAATCCTGTGGTTTTCTTTGTAGATAATGAGCCAGGGGGTTTTCGGTGTTCGGTAATTTTATCTACCGAATGAGAAAAATCCAATTTAACGAACCAAACAGGGTAGTTTCTTCACAATCATCTTTTTAGAAACTATGCAATTTATTAAAAAAAACACAATCTGGAGTGACATGCTAAAAGTGGAGAAATCAGCAGGAACATTTCATTGGTTTCCATGGTGATTGGCGGTCAAGGGGTTTGGTCGGGAAGCGGTGCTGACCAGTGCAGAAACCTCTATAGGGTAGAACCCAGAATGCAAAGAAATCAATATACACACAAATCAAGGCAAAAAAAAAACAAGTGTATAAGTAAGGAAGTTAAATAAAATACAAACACAGATAACGGAGTGTAGCAGGAGGGCCTCTGGATACAGGGCAGGCAAGGCAGGGCAGGCCTCTCTGGATATAGGGCAGGCCTCTCTGGATATAAGGCAGGCAAGGCAAGGCAGGGCAGGCCTCTCTTGATACAGGGCAGGGCAGGGCCGGCCTCTCTGGATACAGGACAGGCAAGGCAGGGCAGGCCTCTCTGGATACAGGACAGGCAAGACAGGGCCGGCCTCTCTGGATATAGGGCAGGCCTCTCTGGATATAGGGCAGGCAAGGCAAGGCAGGGCAGGCCTCTCTTGATACAGGGCAGGGCCGGCCTCTCTGGATACAGGACAGGCAAGACAGGGCAGGCCTCTCTGGATACAGGACAGGCAAGACAGGGCAGGCCTCTCTGGATACATAGAATGTGACGGCAGATAAGAACCATTCAGCCCATCTAGTCTGCCCAATTTACTAAATACTTTCATTAGTCCCTGGCCTTATCTTATAATTAGGATAGCCTTATGCCTATCCCACGCATGCTTAAACTCCTTTACTGTGTTAACCTCTACCACTTCAGCTGGAAGGCTATTCCATGCATCCACTACCCTCTCAGTAAAGTAATACTTCCTGATATTATTTTTAAACCTTTGCCCCTCTAATTTAAGACCTTTTGTTGTGGTAGTTTTTCTTCTTTTAAATATAGTCTCCTCCTTTACAGGTAAGACAGGCCAGGCATCCATAGATACAGGACAGGCGAGGCAGGCCAGGCCTCTCTGATACAGGACAGGCGAGGCAGGGCAGGCCTCTCTGGATACAGGACAGGCGAGGCAGGGCAGGCCTCTCTGGATACAGGACAGGCGAGGCAGGGCAGGCCTCTCTGGATACAGGACAGGCGAGGCAGGGCAGGCCTCTCTGGATACAGGACAGGCGAGGCAGGGCAGGCCTCTCTGGATACAGGACAGGCCTCTCTGGATACAGGACAGGCAAGGCAGGGCAGGCCTCTCTGGATACAGGACAGGCGAGGCAGGGCAGGCCTCTCTGGATACAGGACAGGCGAGGCAGGGCAGGGCAGGCCTCTCTGGATACAGGACAGGCGAGGCAGGGCAGGCCTCTCTGGATACAGGACAGGCAAGGCAGGGCAGGCCTCTCTGGATACAGGACAGGCAAGGCAGGGCAGGCCTCTCTGGATACAGGACAGGCAAGGCAGGGCAGGCCTCTCTAGATAGAGAAACTGGAAAGGCAGGGCAGGCCTCTCTAGCTACAGGACAGGCAGTTCAGGAACACAGGGCTAGCTACCACAGGAACTCGGGATAAAAGGATCAGACCAACAACAAACATTAATTAACTGGCAAGCAAGAAGGGGTGCGGCTCAACTAAATAGGGAGAAACAAAGATCTCACTCTGGGTGCAGCAACCTGGAATAGAGCCACAAAGTGGTAGTGGCACTGTGAGGCACTGCGCCAGACAGAGTAAAGCGAATCGTGACATTGACTCACTTAGCACTCACATTTCTATTAAATTTGTGTTTTGGTTACTGCCAAGGCTGTAGATATTGTGAACTCTTGTTGATTGACCATCTAAACCCCCTTGTCAGGGTTAGCGGATTCTTACCATGAACTTATCTTAGACAGTCCATTCGTGACTCGGAATCTCTCAAAGAACCAAGTTACGTTTACCATATTTTCTGTCACTTGGATATTACAGAGTGAATTTCAAATGTTAGATAGAAATAACCAAGTTAGAAATATTCTCCCTGTCTATCTACTGTGGTGTAGAATTAGAAATTCACCTTGAATGGTCATTGTCGTGAATATTATTGTTACTGTTGTGCCGTTTTGATATGTAGTGAGACTATATCAACATTTGTATTTATCGAATCCAAAATGCCTACAATGTACCATTCATGTTATTAAAATGGCAGAAAAACAAACAAAACCCCTTCTGTGGAAGCTGTAATAACAGAGACGAGGATAGGCTGACTCAATACATATTCCGGAATCTTCTGTTAGATGTATCCAGCCATCATTTTGGATAGATCTAGGAAAGCATGCTGAGAGTGGGTACCTGTGTATATGCTGGCATTAGATTAAAACTTTATAAGCCATTCAGTTCCTGATGGTCTGTCACAGCAACTACTTCGGTTCAATAAGGAAAATGTCACAATGACCATCATCTCTTACTCTCTACATTCAGAAACTATTTTTAAAATCATCACATTTCTTTACAGGTATTTACACGCTGGAATTTTTTTATTTGTAGATAATGTGTTTCTACGTGATGCTCACAAGCTCAGAAATCAGCTATCAAAAAAATAAATAAAAAAAAGTCACTAGCACATTTTAAAAAAAAGTATGATAGTTTAATGTGTATGTTGCAGTAAAACAAAACAATAGCACATGAACCAATGTGGTATAATCTTAACAGCGATTACCTCGGAACTTGGACATCATTTATTACACAATGACAAGACCGGCATGATTGGGGCTTTACATAAAGCATAGCGGAATAAAAAAGGAACAATGCCTAGGGGGGGAAATGAAAGGAAAAACCACAGCTTAATGGATACATTGCTGAAAGAACAGGCTTAGGAAACTATGAAAAGCCATGGAAGGCATTAGAGTGTATCGGCAGGTACTGACAATAAAAAGTTACAAAAAAAAAGCACACACACATGTTTGCCTGATACAAAGGTGCAAACATACACAAAACTAATCCGTTAATGGCCACGTACTGCTGGAAGGCTTACGTTTGGCCTCCATTTTGGGGAATATCATGTAACTGCTTTTTACAAGCCTTTTCACATTCTAGCTGCCCAAATACATGCAGTCTGTATTCAAGAATAACAGTATTGAGGGTCCATAAAAATGCCAGCAAGGGCCCCTGTAGTAGAGCGTCCATGGGTATGAACTCCAACACCTGCTGGGTGACTCCGGAGCCCCTTAACTCCTCTGTCCTTTCCATTAATTGGCACAAATAATCCACAGTAGGGGCTGGGGAAGCATTGAACCCAGAGCAAATCAGTAAGGCATCTGTTCCCAGAGCGAGGCTGCTAGTTGGACAGGTGAATGTAATCAACTCAAAGCAGTGATACAGGATGTAGACTATACTGGCCGTAAAACGAGTGAAGGAAGAGAGGATAGGAAGAACCAAGGAGCCGCCATCTCGCGTCTGTTGCAAGCCCTGCAATATCCAAGTAAGAAGCACCTTCTGATAGGCAGGATCTCCATCATGGAGGACAGATAAACTCCTGAAATCGAGAGGGGAGTCAATAAAATCACAGGGTATGTTTTGGGCATTGAGAAACTGAAAGAGAGAATGAGCTCCACAGACTATGAAGTGTTCTCTGCTCTTAGACATCCTTAGTAACTCCAAACAAACAGCCTCCTCTGTCACAAAGCTGCACATTGGACAGCTTGGGAACACTTCGGGACCCATTGAGATGATCGAAAAGCATTCATCAATGGTTTCATTTAAACATTTTAACAGTCTACTATCACAGAAAGGTGAGCTGTGGATCCTAGCAAGTTGTTTCCCCTCCACAATGAACCATTCATTGGTTTTTAACTCATCGTATGGTAACTGCAGAAAGCAATCAGCTCCAAGGTTCTTCTGAACATGCTCTTTTAACCAAGGACTAAAGAAGCCATTGGCCACTTTCTCTGCCCAGCTCAGCATTTCCAGCTGCTTCCTTTCATTAAAAGACTCTGAACGACAGGCCCGGACTCCCACCCATCGACTGTTCACACTGCACCCAAACTGTGGATTCTTCACAAGCCACTGCTTCCGGGGAATGCGTTTAACATGGAAATTACTGATATAGTATGTAACTGCATAATCCCGCAATTCATTCAGACGGAATTTTTCTTGCTCCCCCATACATGAAAACAGATGGAGATTTTCCATAATAGTCTCTGTCTGATGCTTGTAGAACACATCACAGCATTCCTCGTGGCACCTGAGGAAGGAAGCTGGGATGGATTTTTGAGGGAATAGAGACTTGTTCGCAATCTGCTTTCCAAAATTCTCAGTCATTTTAGATAGAAGACCCTCAAGTGCATCTTTGCCCAAGTAACCTAGGCATACGATATAGACCTCGGAGTTTCCGGCTTTGCTTGTTCCTGGCTTGATAACGTGTACTTGATCGAAGCAACAGTTCAGGAGGTACATGAGGTTGACAGAGGAATGCTCAAACAGGGTGAACATTTTCAAGACAAAAGATCCTCCCTGGCCAAGCAGCATCAGGCAGGTGACAACTTCGCAGTAATGAAGAGGAGACACGAGAGACTCCTGCTCCCCAGGATTTCCTTGACAATCAAAACTTCCATCTGCGGTAACTAGATGGACAGTAGACATATTGCTGGTGAAATGCTGTAACTCAAACAGGTGTTTCAGACTCATGATGTCCCCGGTATTGTCAGGACCAAAAAACCACCAAGGCAACGTGTTGGCAATCAAGCGATCATCGGCAATCATAACTAGCCCATCGTTGGCTTCATGGTAAGGGTTAAGAGTATTGGCTACCCAGTTCCAATCACAATGCCTATCTTGGGATTTTAGGAAATGGTTGAGGCTGGATACAAAGGCTCCTGGGGCTTCACAAATATGAATGGTGTTTAACTCCTTGTTCCATAGAGATTCAAGAGGTAGAAGAGGATATGAACACACAATCTCATGGAATTTACACCAAGCCTGTGTGCAGAGCTCAGCATTAGCAAATTTTCTCACCTCTGACACTATCTTGCCTGCCCTGTTTGTGAACGATGTGTGTCGATGCCAGTCATCCAACTTTTTGTCGCTGAGAAGGTTCTTGACTTTGTTCAGGGAGCTTTTGAAGACTTGAAGCGTACTAAACTCCTCATGTTCACATATGAAGGCCTCGGAGAGATCAGGAAGAACCCAGTCTGTATCCTTCACATACTGGAATCGTTTATTGAACAGGGCCTGGATCTCTGTTGCAATATCACATTTCAACATAATGGGAGCTTAGTATGCCTTTATTTCATGCCTTGGGGTTTTTCAAAAGAAGGCACAGTGTGCTGCAAAATAAATCATGTATTTGTTGCAAATTAAAAACTGTGGGGGGAACATATTTCAAAACCATTACATAGCCCTTTCAAACATAAAATTGTGTGAAATACATAAATCTTTACTAAATGACCCAGAATCATGGCAGCCCTTCTTCCTTCCCTGCAATCTCCTCCCTTTCTCAGTCTCGTCATCCACTACCATAATCTTTGCTACACAAGTCATTGCTATAAAATCCTCATCTTGCACATACACACTCTGCACCTCCCTAGCACTGTGACCCATACACACTCTGTACCCCCCCTAGCACTGTGACCCATACACACTCTGTACCCCCCATAGCACTGTGACCCATACACACTCTGTACCCCCCCATAGCACTGTGACCCATACACACTCTGTACCCCCCCATAGCACTGTGACCCATACACACTCTGTACCCCCCCATAGCACTGCATCCCAAACCTGCTACCTGTCCATACATCCCCACCACCTACACAGCCTGTACCCCCCAGCACTGTGACCCATACACACTGTACCCCCAGCACTGTGACCCATACACACTGTACCCCCCCAGCACTGTGACCCATACACACTGTGGCCCCCAGCACTGTGACCCATACACACTGTGTACCTCAGCACTGTGGTTCACATACACACTGTACCCCTCAGCACTGTGACCCATACACACTAAAATTCCCTCACACTGTGACCCATACACACTCTGCTAGCCACCCCCAGCACTGTGACCCATACACACTCTGTAAATTTCCAGCACTGTGACCCATACACACTTGCACCCCCCAGCACTGTAGACCTATATACACACTCTGTAAATTTCAGCACTGTGACCCATACACACTCTGTACCCCCCAGCACTGTGATCATACACTCTGTACTCCCCCTATAGCACTAGACCATACACACTTAAAATTCTGTACCCCATACACACTCCCTGTACCCCCAGCAGACCCATACACACTCTGTACCCCCAGCACTGTGACCCATACACACTCTTGTACCCCCCAGCACTGTGACCCATACACACTCTGTAACCCCTTCCATAGCACTGTGACCCATACACACTCTGTACCCCCCACCAGGACTCATACACACCTGTACCCCCCTCAGCACTGTGACCCATACAAGACTCTGTAAATTCCCCCATAGCACTGTGACCCATACACACCTGTACCCCCCACTGTAGACCTATTGATTAATTCTTGTACTCAGCACTGTGACCCATACACACTGTACCCCCCAGCACTGTGACCCATACACACTGTACCCCCCCAGCACTGTGACCCATACACACTCTGTACCCCCCCAGCACTGTGACCCATACACACTCTGTACCCCCAAGCACTGTGACCCCTGAGATCTAGGTCACCATGTAGCCACTTGCCCCAGGAAGCCCATAGTGTACCTGCCGCCGAGAACCCGGAAGTAAGCCATCCGACGTCACATGCGTGTGCTCCTCTAATCACGTGACTAGGGGGCGTGTCTGTGCGTCTGTTACCAGGGCTCCTGTTTCCATGGTGATGGCGGTTTAGTTCTTTGCTGAATGTGGCACAAGCAAGGCACACTATGCAAATTAGTACAACCCAGCTCTATAATACCGGAAATACAGACACCCAACCCTTATACAGAGTATCCCAGCCCTTATACAGAGTATCCCAGCTCCTTATACAGAGTATCCCAGCCCCTTATACAGAGTATCCCAGCTCCTTATACAGAGTATCCCAGCCCCTTATACAGAGTATCCCAGCCCTTATACAGAGTATCCCAGCCCCCTATACAGAGTATCCCAGCTCATTATACAGAGTGTCCCAGCTCCTTATACAGAGTGTCCCAGCCCCTTATACAGAGTGTCCCAGCTCCTTATACAGAGTATCCACTTTACACAGAGTATCCCAGCCCCCAGGCATATCCTGCAGCCCTTATACAGAGTATCCCAGCCCCTTATACAGAGTATCCCAGCCCCTTATACAGAGTATCCCAGCTCCTTATACAGAGTATCCCACCCCTTATACAGAGTATCCCAGCCCCCTGTACAGAGTATCCCAACCCTTATACAGAGTATCCCAACCCCTTATACAGAGTATCCCAGCCCCTTATACAGAGTATCCCAGCCCCCTATACAGAGTATCCCAGCCCCTTATACAGAGTATCCCAGCCCCTTATACAGAGTATCCCAGCTCCTTATACAGAGTGTCCCAGCTCCTTATACAGAGTGTCCCAGCCCCTTATACAGAGTGTCCCAGCCCCTTATACAGAGTATCCCAGCTCCTTATACAGAGTATCCCAGCCCCTTATACAGAGTGTCCCAGCCCCTTATACAGAGTATCCCAGCTCTTATACAGAGTATCCCAGCTCCTTATACAGAGTATCCCAGCTCATTATACAGAGTATCCCAGCCCTTATACGGAGTATCCCACCCCTTATACAGAGTATCCCAGCCCTTATACAGAGTATCCCAACCCCTTATACAGAGTATCCCAGCTCATTATACAGAGTATCCCGCTCCTTATACAGAGTATCCCAGCCCCTTATACAGAGTATCCCAACCCCTTATACAGAGTATCCCAACCCCTTATACAGAGTATCCCAGCCTTTATACAGAGTATCCCAGCTCCTTATACAGAGTATCCCAGCCCCCTATACAGAGTATCCCAGCTCATTATACAGAGTATCCCAGCCCCCTATACAGAGTATCCCAGCTCATTATACAGAGTGTCCCAGCTCCTTATACAGAGTGTCCCAGCCCCTTATACAGAGTGTCCCAGCTCCTTATACAGAGTATCCCAGCTCATTATACAGAGTGTCCCAGCTCCTTATACAGAGTATCCCAGCTCTATAATACAGGAAATACAGACACCCACCCCTTATACAGAGTATCCCAGCTCCTTATACAGAGTATCCCAGCTCCTTATACAGAGTATCCCAGCCCCTTATACAGAGTATCCCAGCTCCTTATACAGAGTATCCCAGCCCCTTATACAGAGTATCCCAGCCCCTTATACAGAGTATCCCAGCTCCTTATACAGAGTATCCCACCCCTTATACAGAGTATCCCAGCCCCCTGTACAGAGTATCCCAACCCTTATACAGAGTATCCCAACCCCTTATACAGAGTATCCCAGCCCCTTATACAGAGTATCCCAGCCCCCTATACAGAGTATCCCAGCCCCTTATACAGAGTATCCCAGCTCCTTATACAGAGTATCCCAGCTCCTTATACAGAGTGTCCCAGCCCCTTATACAGAGTGTCCCAGCTCCTTATACAGAGTATCCCAGCCCTTATACAGAGTATCCCAGCCCCTTATACAGAGTGTCCCAGCCCCTTATACAGAGTATCCCAGCTCTTATACAGAGTATCCCAGCTCCTTATACAGAGTATCCCAGCTCATTATACAGAGTATCCCAGCCCTTATACGGAGTATCCCACCCCTTATACAGAGTATCCCAGCCCTTATACAGAGTATCCCAACCCCTTATACAGAGTATCCCAGCTCAGAGTATCCCATTATACAGAGTATCCCAGCCCCCTTATACAGAGTATCCCAGCCCCTTATACAGAGTATCCCAGCTCCTTATACAGAGTATCCCAGCCCCTTATACAGAGTATCCCAGCCCCTTATACAGAGTATCCCAGCTCCTTATACAGAGTATCCCAGCCCCTTATACAGAGTATCCCAGCCCTTATACAGAGTATCCCAGCCCCCTATACAGAGTATCCCAGCTCATTATACAGAGTGTCCCAGCTCCTTATACAGAGTGTCCCAGCCCCTTATACAGAGTGTCCCAGCTCCTTATACAGAGTATCCCAGCTCATTATACAGAGTATCCCAGCTCATTATACAGAGTGTCCCAGCTCCTTATACAGAGTATCCCAGCTCTATAATACAGGAAATACAGACACCCACCCCTTATACAGAGTATCCCAGCTCCTTATACAGAGTATCCCAGCCCCTATACAGAGTATCCCACCCCTTATACAGAGTATCACAGCTCATTATACAGAGTATCCCAGCCCCTTATACAGAGTATCCCAGCTCATTATACAGAGTATCCCAGCCCCTATACAGAGTATCCCAGCCCCCTATACAGAGTATCCCAGCCCCTTATACAGAGTATCCCAGCCCCTTATACAGAGTATCCCAGCTCATTATACAGAGTATCCCAGCCCCTTATACAGAGTATCCCACCTTCTTATACAGAGTATCCCAACCCTTATACAGAGTATCCCACCTTCTTATACAGAGTATCCCACCTCCTTATACAGAGTATCCCACCTTCTTATACAGAGTATCCCACCTCCTTATACAGAGTATCCCAGCCCCTATACAGAGTATCCCAGCTCCTTATACAGAGTATCCCAGCCCCCTGTACAGAGTATCCCAGCCCCTTATACAGAGTATCCCAGCCCCTTATACAGAGTATCCCAGCTCCTTATACAGAGTATCCCAGCCCCTTATACAGAGTATCCCACCCCTTATACAGAGTATCCCAGCTAAGTATATTTAAACCTAATTCGGTAGTTTCCTCCCGAACCGCCAGAGCCTTAGTGATTATAGCCTTCCATTCGGTAGATAGGGTAGACGAATCCTATAGCAATCCCAATAGCTTCACCAGATAATTCCCTCAGTGAAACACACGAATCCCCAAACATCAGCCGAAGTCAAGAAGAAGGGAACAAAATGAACTGTCCTTTAATGTGCTCACAGCTTTTATGCTAGTCCTCATGCAAGGGGACAGCCCTCAGGGAGGGACAAACAATAGCCAATCACAGGCAGCAAAACTTTAACACACACCTACAATTCCCTCCCCTAGCCCAGGAGATAATTCGGTCTGATAAAATAGTAACTTAATTATCTCCGGGCTGAAAATCACCTTTTTCCCCAACATCCAGAACACCCCTTTATACTGGGGGTATCCCCATAAATTATATGTCCCCTGATAGCCCTGATCTGGGTGACCAACATATTCGAATTTCACCCAGATCGGTTCAGGGGTTCGCAAAATCTATGGAAGTCTCTTGTGACCGGCTCACCCTGGGCTGCATGTCCAAAACAGTTCCATGAATTTGGTGGGTTTTGCCGGTCACTTTTGAAAAAGCATAAAAACTAATAAAAATACCGAATGGATCCCTCTGGCTCCTAGCAGCGTTCGTGCCCCTCTGTCGAATGCACCAAAGTACCTGTGGCGAAAGCCGCCTCGCCACTGGACATTGGAGAGGCCTGGCTGCCCGCCTCCTACCTGCTGACTATGGCCCCTGGTGAATTTGTACTTTTGAATGTAATATTTGGGCATGTGGTATTTTATCTTGATGCTACTGGCCCTTTAAGGGCCATCCGTGGACATATTATGACTGTTAGGAACAATGCCATTTAAGACTGTGTAGCAAATTGCATTCAGGCTGTATTTAATATGTGTTCGGTAAACGGTGTTAGGTGTATGCAGCATTCGTCTGATTGTTCGGTAGAATCACTCCATTCATTATATTGAGTGAAACTACCGAACAACCAGACCAGCCTGGAGTAAGTGTGCCTCCAATTACCGTTTGCAACAATGTTGCAAACGGGTAATTGGCAATTGATGTAATGTGTGGTTTTGTCCTCTGGGTGGCCGCCATTCAGGAAACGAACACGTGGCGGCGGCCATCTTAAACTCCCGAACAGCGGTGTTTTGCCGTCGAGTGTCTGGAACTAAAATCGGACACTCGACCAGGCAAACACCGCTGAGACCTCCAGACTTCCATGAATTAGTGTGGAAACTACGGAATGACCCGCCGTTCGGTAGAAAGAACCCCACGAACAAGGGAATTTGTTTAAACCCTGGCTCTATAACCCAGGCAATTCGTGTGTTTTCATTCCCTTTTCTGTGACCGACTGCAGGGCCAAAATACATGGGGGCAGTGGATGAGCCTGCGATACCCACTGACCCCCTCCCAGCAGAAGAGCTGGCATCTGGGCAGAGCTCTGTTAGCCTCTGCCCCCCCTTTTCCCCTGTATCAGAGCCTGACTTACCACGGGTTACCCCAGTGGAAGAGCTGGCAGCAGGGCAGAGCCTCTGCCCCCCAAGCAACACCAGCAGTTTGCCTAGCTGCACCAGAGAGACCGAGAGTGCTGCGCTGTCCCACTACAAACTTGAACCTACAGGCCAGTACCATTTATTGTGGGGGGGTTACTCTGCGTATTTTTATTTGTGGGTGGGCTGCCCGACTAATCTAGGTACTGACCGGCAGAAAGTCAGGTACCTGTTTAGTCTTCCCCCCAAAGGAAAGATGTGTGACGAAGTGCCCTTCGCCACTTATGCCTGGAGTGGACTGCTTGCCCGCCTCTTGCCCTGTGACTATGGACCCTGGGAGATTTGGCCCATTCAATTCAGGATGATAGGAGTTATGTATTTTTGTATCCTTTTGTGTTTTACTGGGAACATGTGCTCAATGGAGTCTGCTTCTATCCCTGGATAATTGGATTACTTTCCCCATTGTCTCCAGGCTAGAGGGCTCTGTAAAACCAGTTTGGGCCAGATAGCCATGCTGCCAGCCAGGCCCCAAAAGATACTTTACTAACTTCTGAACTCCTGGTCTGATTCATGACATTTTTTGATATGTTGTTTCCCTGAATGGATTGATTGTGAATATATAATTTTTATGAGAATGTGATGTATATTTTAGAAGTTATGAATGCTGTAAAAACTGTATTATTTCTGGCCAGCAGATAAATGAGCTTTGTGTATTGTAGAAACTCAATTATCTAGCCTGGCCCAGAGGAGGAGTTTTGTGTTGCATAAATTGTGAGTTCTGTGTGCCAGTAAATCTGTCTTGTTCCAGCATTAAGCCTTGGCTCATGTTTGGGGGATTGGAGAAATACACTCTGGGGATTGCTATAATCACTATACTCCCCAGGGTATGATCACTAAGTTCTGCTAAGAGCTTGTTCCTGTTCCTGCTCTCTGGGGAAAGAGAGGTTCACCCACTGGAAGCTGGATCCTGGCCTTGGGTCCAGGGTGGGTGGAGACAGCAGAGACCCCGGCGCAGTTGCATCGCTGGAAGTGGGGTCTGCAGTGCTGATGGTGTCGGTTGGAGTGCTTGGAGTCCTCAGCGAGCACTAGGAGCATCGATTGGCGGAGGTACTCAGTCGGAGTGCCAGCGGTCCGTCACAGTGTCTAACCCAGATCAGGGCTACCAGGGGATGTAACATTTAAAGGGGTAACCCTATGTTTAGGGGTACATCCAGTAACCCAGGGAATTTGTGTCTGTACTAATGGGATTATGTGTCACACTAAGGGGAGGAGATGTGTGGGAGGTAACTGGTACATTATTGGCTGGGGTACTAATTGTTGTGGATCCCTCCCTTGCATGGAAGAATGTCTTAAAAGGAGGTTGTGTGAATAAATCTGCAGATTCTGCTTAACCCTCAAAACGAAGTGTCGTTTCGTTATTGGGGGAATTGGATTGTATGCTGACTGCCAGGAGTGTAACCCTTTCGCATGGTTTTCCTGTTCGGATATTTCCAGTGTTCATGTGTTTCCAGTTCGGGAGATCGGTGCTTACAGTAGCTGTCGGTGTATCTGGAAAGGGGAATATCGCCTAAACGGTTTTTAACCTTTGGTGAGCAAAACGGCCCGTTACAGTACCGAATAGCGCTCTTCTAGCTATTCGGTAAATAGAGTTCCAGCGTTCATCTGTTTGGGACCGGTGTTCGGGAAGTCGAGTGTCCGTTTTCAGTTCCATGCACTCGACGACCAGGTCCCGCTGCCTTTGTTCGCATGAACAAAGATGGACGCGGTTTTCTCTGCCATGTGGCGTTCGACTAACGAACGCTGGCCGCACAGACAGAGGTAGCAATTTCACCCAAACTTTGATGTTTAATGAACCAGAGGGGTGGTCTTTGTTCGGTAGTCCCATCTACCGAATGCAATAGGCAGAAATGGAGATAAAAAGGGAATGCAAACAGTAACATAGGGAACATAGGGAACAGGGGGGTTTCTTCACAGAGATTAGTGGATTACTTTATTTACTGCTTATGCTGTTCTTCTTATGATAACCTACTTGATCCTGAGTAACTATTGGAATACCAGCAGAGAAAAGTCCATGTTAAATTAGCGCTCCGCTACAGGGTATTTCCAGAAGTTGTGAAAAATGTCACTTTTTCTGACCAGTAGATAATTGAGTTTAGTATGTTCTCTAAACTCAATTATCTCGCTGGCTCAGAGGAAGAGTTATACACTGTATAAATTGAATGTCTTTGTTCTCATTAAACCAGTCTTGTCCCAGCATTAAGCTTTGGCTCATGTGTAGGTAATTATGCGACACCAGCGATATTGGAACCTGTGGATTATGGGCGTATTATTTTATGGGAAAAGGGTATGCAAGACGGTGATACCTATCCAGACCGCCACAATGTGAATATTGTGTTTTTTTTCTTTACAATTATTAAAAGTGATGTTTTTTTCTGAATCAGAACTACTATACTATACTATAATCCCAGGGGTTCATCCCGAGTAAGGCACTAGTCTTCCCAGGAGGTGGGAACAGGGTAGTCCATGCAGTGTGCAGCCGCCCGTTGGTTTTGGATCGCTAGCCAGGTCAAGTTGGCTCTGGGTGGTTCTAGGGGACAATCTTTGCGGTAGTGTCCCACTTGCTTGCACCGGTAGCAGCGGGGACCGGTCTTTTGGGGTGGTCTATACACCGTTGGAGAGGGTCAAGGAGGAGGCTGATAGCTCCCCCCTGTGATCAGTGCTGGCGACTTGATTCGGAAAGGTTGAGCTCTTGGGTGAGACCACTCTAGCCTACAAGCATCTGTGTACTCGTCTGTGAGCCCGGCTGCCTCGGAGAGAGTAAGGGGTTGACAGTCTCTCACCCAGTCTTTAATGGGAGCAGGTTGAAAAACTGCCCTAGTAACATCAACTGCAACAAGTCTTCCAACGTGGTAGCCTGACAGCCATTAATCCAGTGGTGGCCGTTCGGTGCAGCCAGTAAGCCCACTCCATGAAAGAGTCAGTATCTGTCTTTCTGGAGTCTCTGATCTTTTGCCGGCACACTTCCGGGGTTACTGCGTACCTGGCTAAGAGGGCTTCTTTCACCCGCTCGTAGCTGTTCACTTCATGGTCTGGAATGGCCCTGAAGGCATCCGCCGCCTTGCCAGAGAATTCTCAGGCTAAAATAGGGACCCATTCCTCCTCCGCTACTTTGTGGAGGGCACATTGTTTCTCGAAATCAGCTAGGTAGCTGTTAATTTGCCTGTGGCTTCGTCAAACATTTTAAATGCGCTAAACAGTACTTTCCACGGCCAAGTTCTCTCCGTCCAACTCCATCAGCTCGCTTATAATAAGATGCTTGGCTTTCTTGCTGGCAATGCCACCACGAACCTCCAGTAATTATGTAACAGAGTCCACCTGGCTGTCCAGCATATTCCCCGTTTACTGGTCACTTGATCCCCAAGACTTTCGTGTGAATCACTTATAAAGACGTTTGTGTGGATTTAAAGCATTTGTCTAATTATTTCCCATAGACTGTAGTGAACCACTCCATTCGGCATACGATCTAAAACTACCGAATCACCGGACCACCCTGATGCGAAGTGTGGCTTCAATCTACCTCCTGTTCATTTTATTCCCTCTCACTTAAAACTCATGAACGCTTTGTTGCAGTCCCTGGGTGGCCGCCATTTCGGGAGCCGAACACGTGGCAGCGGCCATCTTAAACTCCCGAATAGTGGTGTTTGAACGTCAAGTATTTGGAACCCTAATCGGGCTCTCGACTAAGCAAACACCGCTGAGACCTCCAGAGCTACAGAAAAGACCGATAGAAACTCCCGAACGGCCCACTGTTTGGTAGGATGAATCCCACGAACACGTGGATTCATCCGAATGCCTGCCCAGCTCTGGATGGCATTTAGTTCAGGACTTTTAAAGCATGAACAGAGACTGACCGCAAGGCCAAAACTTATGGAACTGTTTTCAGCTACTGTTGCCTGTGCGGTCGGTCAAAACTTTATCCCTCCATAACTCCCGAACCCCTGGTCCGATCTGGGAAATTTTTGAGTATGTAACTTACCCAGATTAGGGGTGTACCATAGGCATTTGGGGTACATCCAGAACGTGGGGGAAGTATATTGTGTAACTTTTAATTATGTTAACTGATAATCTGAGGGGAGGAGATGTGTGGGTTGTACCTTATACCTAATTGGTTACTGTATTAATTATTGTGGGTGTCTCCCTTGCATGGGAGGATTGCATAAAAGCAGGGGTTGTGTGATTAAAGGTCAGTTCTGCTCCTAATACTGTGTGTCGTCCAGTTATTGGGAAAGGTGATGGGATTATATTACTGATTGTGCTTGCTACGCTGCTGGATTGTCACTGTGGATGTTTTACCTGGGATTATTTACTTGTTCCTGAGCCATACTGGGATCTGTAGCGGATTTAGTCTGTGGGATATCAGCTCTCCACTACAAATTCCTTTAAGGTGCTGCGCTTGAGTTGCGTGTACCAGCCTTCCATTCACTGTACTCCAGTGCCAACCTCGGATTATAAATCCAGGAAAAAGGGACGATCCCGTCGCTGCCACCAAATGTGGCGGTCTGCCAAGGTATCACCACCACGCATACCTTTTCTCCAATATAAACAAGCAAATAATCCCACAGGTAAAATATAGCTGGTGTAGCATAACCACCACACATGAGCCAGGGCTTAATGCTGGGAGAAGACTGGCTAAGGAAAGCCCTAAGGGGAGAAACGCATTGTGGTATTTTAATTGCTGTATTTTATTAATGGTATTTTGGCCACTTTCAACTTGTAAATCTGCCATTTTACTTATTTATTTAATTATTTATTTATACCTTTATTTTTACCTGGCACCAGAGTTTTTATTGTTCCAGCGAGAATTTTACTCCAAAGATTCCTTGGTGGGGATTATACCACTCAAGCGTTATTCATTGAGCAGTCTGCCTGCTCAATAAAATGTGAGTAACTGAAGTTGGACTCCTGAATATTATTAATTATCTATATTTCCAACTCTTTTTTTTTTTTTATCTTATATGTATTCTCTCTTATGTAGTGTCTTGTATATATGCTTGTATAGTTTATAATCAGGTTTTTTTCACCTGTGGCGCTGTCACCCCCTCTACCTTTTTTAAACATAAATCTTATCACAGAGACAGACAGACAGACAGACAGACATTTTACCACAGAGAGACACAGACATACATCTTATTACAGATACAGACATATAACATATGACAGAGACAGAGACAGACACATACATACATCTTATCACAGAGACAGTCCCATACATTCATCTTAACAGGAAGCCAGACAGACATATATCATATGACAGACACAGACATTTATCACATGAGCAAGACAGACACAGACATACATCTTATCACAAAGACAGTCACAGACATACATCTTATCACAGAGACAGACACAGATATATATCACATGACAGAGACAGATACAGACATATATCATATGACAGAGACAGACACAGACATACATCTTATCACAGAGACAGACACAGACATATATCACATGACAGAGACAGACACAGACATATATCATATGACAGAGACAGACACAGACATACATCTTATCACAGAGACAGACACAGACACGGACATACATCTTATCACAGAGGCAGTCACAGACATATGTCACATGGGCAAGACAGACACAGACATACATCATATGACAGAGACAGACACAGACATATATCACATGACAGAAACAGATATACAACTTATCACGAAGACAGACATATATGACAGAGACAGACACAGACACAGACATATATCACATGACAGAAACAGACATACATCTTATCACAGAGACTGTCACAGACATATATCATATGACAGAGACAGCCTAGCACATGGATACATACATACACACACATGGAGATAGCTATACACACATTGTGTCATTGAGTTAACCACATGCTGTACATCACAGAGAGAGCTACTGCCAATCATTGGTACCATGGACAGCTCGCTCACAGCAGCTGACTCGGGAAATAATCATTTGTCTGCAATTGGTAGAAAGACATTTATTATCTCAACTGAGAGAATTGCTTCCAGTCTATCTGATACCTTGTACAGAAAGCCATTTCCTGGAATATCTGGTGTTTGTAATTCCTGTAATTTGGTGTTTGTACGTCCTGTAAATGGTGTTTGTAACTCCTGTAATTTGGTGTTTGTACGTCCTGTAAATGGCGTTTGTAACTCCTGTGTTATTGGTGATAATAACTCTTGTTGGTGTTTGTAACTCCTGTTGTTGGTGTTTGTAACTCTTGTTGTTGGTGTTTGTAACTCCTGTTGTTGGTGTTTGTAACTCTTGTTGTTGGTGTTTGTAACTCCTGTTGTTGGTGTTTGTAACTCTTGTTGTTGGTGTTTGTAACTCCTGTTGTTGGTGTTTGTAACTCTTGTTGTTGGTGTTTGTAACTCCTGTTGTTGGTGTTTGTAACTCTTGTTGTTGGTGTTTGTAACTCCTGTTGTTGGTGTTTGTAACTCTTGTTGTTGGTGTTTGTAACTCCTGTTGTTGGTGTTTGTAACTCTTGTTGTTGGTGTTTGTAACTCCTGTTGTTGGTGTTTGTAACTCTTGTTGTTGGTGTTTGTAACTCCTGTTGTTGGTGTTTGTAACTCTTGTTGTTGGTGTTTGTAACTCCTGTTGTTGGTGTTTGTAACTCTTGTTGTTGGTGTTTGTAACTCCTGTTGTTGGTGTTTGTAACTCTTGTTGTTGGTGTTTGTAAGTCCTTCTACTGGTATGTCTTGAATCCTGTTTTATATATGATCCAATGATATTGCTGTACCACTTTCTAATACATTACTGGGCATTGTATAGAAGGTTAACACATTTCTATCATTAATAATACATTTGCTGGCGTGGCCGACCGTCGATGAAGATGGCCGCATGTTAGGTCGGCTCCGGCACCGCAGGCACTAAACACAGCGGGGGGACGAACACCCACACACATGGGGAATCCCAAACGGGCGCAAAGCGCCCACACAAGCAGCGGGAAGGCACCCGCTGAAAAACCGCGGCCGGTATCGCAATTATTTAAAGACTGTGCCGGCCGCATGCCGGATCAAGGGGAGGCAAACATGGCGCCGATGGCAGGAGAGCACCTCTCCAACCCGCCTAGCCCGGCTACTTCCGAGGTCTCAGCAGCCCCTGCAGACCAAGATATAAAGGTCCTGCTTCAAAATCTCCCCTCCAAGGCAGACCTCGCCACCATGCTGGAGAAACTGGAATCCTCCTTCCAGCACAAGATGGAGGGTCTGGGAGCCAAAATCCGGCAGGTAGGCCTCCGCGTCCAAGACCTAGAGGGAGACAGGGGACGGATACAGACCCAAATGACGACCCTGACAGACTGCTTAGAAGGCCATGAAACTCACATGTCTCAGCTCCAAAGATCGCTGGATTACATAGACAACAGGGGGCGCAGAAACAACCTCAGAATTAAGGGTCTACCCGAAAAGGAGGCTGAAAACATTCCAGCATCACTGCAAGAATTGTTTAATTTACTATTAGAGAAACCACCATCAACACCGATCCACTTTGACAGAGCACACCACTCACTCAGACCCAAAAGCAATAACAGGGACGCCCCAAGAGATATCATATGCCGCCTGCACTACTTCGCAGACAAAGACTGAATACTGAAGAAGTTAAGAGATACTACTCCGCCGCTACTGTTCCATGGGCACGAGTTTCAGATTTATCAAGACCTCTCATGGCTCACCCTCCAGGCAAGGCGTCAACTAAAGCCGGTCACAGACCAACTGCGCGCTAGAAACATCAAATATCGATGGGGCTTTCCCCTAGCCCTCATTGTCACGCTCAAAGGGACCAACCACACCATAGCAGAACATAAAGACATGCTGCCATTCATAAGAGCACTGAAACTCACTGAGGTACGCATAATGGACTGGTATGCCATGGACCCAGCGCAGTCCTTGGCTCAACACCCAAGGGAACAAAGACGACGCTCACCCCCCAAAAGGAGCCTGTCACTGAGACTTTATTTACCAATCGCCCCTCACAACCACAAAGAGGCAGAAGAAAGACATTCACAAACCAGGTCGTATGGTATATGTTTACCGGTTAGGTTTTGGGGCACTGTAGCACTTAGAGACACAGGCTGCCTGCCACCCCCCAACTACACAAAGGGGAGACATAGCTGTTAGCCGCTTGTCACATCCCCACACACATACAAAGGTACATCAGAGAGGGGTGAAACAACCAAAAAAAAAAAAAAAAAGCACACCAATATCTCTGCTCTCAACTGAACTGAGGTCGTAAAGACGCACCCACCCGGGAACCTAGCCTACACCCTTACAACACACCATACCCCATAAAGAAAACTGAACTTAGGTTCAACCCCAGCTCCAAACGAACATGACAATTGCAAGTGCCTGCTTGCCCACCGACACACGCGTGCCACACACCAACGATACAGCACACACACCCTAGCAGCCACATCAGCTGCACCATCATCGCCACACCACACACTGCCTCAGAGCCGGCGACGCCTGCTAGCACATTCGCATTGACACCTGCACCAGTGCAGGTTGAATTCGACCGGCGCCTTTACAGAGGCCCCAACACCCCAGCAATACCATCAAAGACACACAACCTAGAATTACCGTACATTATTGTACTGATACGTCCGGACCTATACACCACCCGGACAGGGAAAACCCACGCCCTCAGCCATCTCTGGCAGGGTGTAAGACCAGAGTTTTCATCTCTGTTTTTCGTTTTTGTTTATGTATGTTTATGTTTATCTTTCAATTGCTAACGGTGTAATTTCCTTCCGCAGTAAAGGTTCTCTGCGAAACGTCTCCACAGACAAGGACACACCACAAACCACTACTGCTGCTGCCCACGGCTTGGGCGAGGGGGATCCAACCACGGAAAGTGGGAAACAGATCACACAACAAAGTAGGTGCTCACACAAACACACCACCACACCTCTAGAGCCCCACCCTACACGTGGCCCTGAAAATGACCTCTCTCAACGTTAAGGGGCTGAACACCCCGAACAAACGCAGGTTACTGTTAAGGGATCTGAAATCACGAAAGACAGACATTGCCCTCATACAAGAAACCCACATACCCAGAACAGCATTAGTAACCCTGAAAGACAGATACTTCCCACAGACCCACGAAGCGAGAGCGCTACACAAACGCGCCAGAGTAGCAATATTAGTGCACAAAAACTGCCCGCTACAGGTGACAGGGACGCTAGCTGACCCAGAGGGCCGCTACATCGTAATAACAGGCACCATACACAATACAAAAATAAGAATCATTAATGTGTATGCGCCTAACATACCAGATCTTATATACTGGGACACGCTCACGACGATAATTAACGCTGAAGGGGGAGGGATTACGCTGGTGGGGGGCAACTTTAAGGCCGTGCCAAGTCCGGCAATCGACAGAAGCACAAAAACAGGGTCACCCAGGTCCCAAGGGAGAGGAGCACAGGACAAACTATTGCACACATTGCTCACGAACACGCAGCTTCTAGACCCCTGGAGGCCCCAGCACCCAGACACACGTGACTACACGTACTATTCGGCGCCACACGGCACATACTCGAGAATTGATCACATCTTTCTCAACGGAGTAGGGATGTCCAAGCTCGTGCACACTGACATAGGCAGTATCACTTGGTCAGACCATGCGGACATATCAATTGCATTGGACAAACTCAAATACTCCGCCACATGGACCTGGCGCCTTAACACAAGCCTATTAAATAGTGACACTATATGCGAAGACACGCGTACCTTACTTACAGAATACTTCACTCAAAACACCACACCCGAGGTGGACCCAGTAGCACTATGGGCAGCCCACAAAGCAGTCCTGAGAGGACACTTCATTAGAGCAGCAACATATAAAAAGAAATGCAACACCCGAGCACTAATAGACCTTCAAAACGCTTTGAGAAAAGCGGAACATCAGCACAAACAAAACCCCACAAAAACTAGCGGAATTTACCGCTCTACGGCACTCAATTAAGGGGATCCTGCTCGAGGGGGTAGCACACTCCATCCAGAGATCTAGACGGCTGTTCTACGAAAAGTCCAACAAAATGGACTCCCTACTAGCCAGAGCACTGCGCCCCCGCGGGGACCACAAACCCATCACGAGACTACGCACACCCACCCAGACATTAGCGACGACCCCCCAAGATATCAACAGGGTATCACAGAGTTCTACTCGAACCTCTATGGGCAGGCCCACCACTCACAACACACACCGGAACAACAACGTTACTCACTACGCACATTCCTTACCAACATCAAGCTACCTCAGATACCAGATATTGACATCATGACCCTACAAGAACCCATCTCCCAATTAGCATTAGAAACCGCTATAGCGATCCTGAAAGGTAACAAAGCCCCAGGCCCCGACGGTTACGAAATAGGGTACTACAAGAAATTCAAAGAAGAACTCACTTCCCTATATAACCACTTTATGACTGGAGGCGCACCTGATGCCGACATGGCACTAGCCAACATTGCACTTATCCCGAAACCCGGGAAAGACACTGAGCTCGCATCGAACTACAGGCCCATATCGCTGATCAACGCGGACCTTAAAATATATGCAAAAATCCTGGCGACCAGGCTGGCGCCGATGCTAACACACTTAATCCACCCAGACCAAGTGGGGTTCATCCCCGGTAGACAACTCTATGAAAACACACGAAGGGGGGTGGTGCTCGCATGGTACATGCAAAAGTCTGAACAGCCTTCACTGGCCATCTCCCTGGACGCAGAGAAGGCCTTTGACAGGGTGCAATGGCCATATTTGTTTGGCCTACTGGAAGAATGGGGCTTCCCAGGAGCCTACATCTAGGCCACGCGAGCCCTCTATACCAACCTGAGAGCCCAAACCCTGATAGCAGGAGCCACTAAGACCCCTTTCCACCTTCATAGCGGTACACACCAGGGATGCCCCCTATCCCCACTGCTTTTCGCCATCTCCCTAGAACCACTACTACAAGCCATACGCCAACACCCACACATACATGGAATAAGGGTAGCAGGGAAAACCTTCAAAGTCTCTTGCGGGCTATAGAGTGAACCTGGTCAAATCCATGGCACTACCATTCCACATTCGGACCCAATATAAAACCATAATACACGACAGATACTGACTACCCATTACAGCTAATAACATACCCTATCTAGGGGACAAACTTACTGCACAATACGAACTCCTACACGACACTAACTACTCCCCACTGCTCCGTACACTCCTGAGAGACCTAGAGCAGTGGACGGACAAACCCATTTCATGGCTAGGACGGCTCCACTCAATTAAGATGAATATTCTACCCAGGTTACTATTCATGTTCCAGGCCCTGCCCACACAGGAGGAGCGACTTAGCCACACTACAAAAAGCTATAGATATGTTCATCTGGCAAAAGAAACGACCCAGAATAGCCAGGAAACTCTTGTATAGACCCAAAGACAGAGGGGGACTGGGACTACCGAACATGTACCTCTACTATCTAGCAGCGCAGACTGCGCAAATAGCATATTGACACTCCACGCCGGACATGCGTCGATGGGTAGAACTTGAAACCTCACTAATGGGGCAAGATCTACCGCAGTTCTACCCCTGGTTACACAGGACACACAGAGCAATCCCTAGAGTGACCTGCCCAGCAAAAACGAACTCCCTAAGAATCTGGGATCTAACAGCAACTAAATACTCCCTAAGCAGGTTCCCCTTGCCAATGTCTCCGGTACTCAGGAACCGATCCTTCCCACCAGGTATGACAGCGGGCGACATTAGCGGACTCGAGAGACCAGGCATTCAGAGATATTGCCACCTATATAACAATGGCCACGTAGTCACATACGACCAGCTCAGGGAACAATCCCCCCTTACCACCAAAGACTTCTTCTGCTACCTCCAATTACGAAACTTTGCTAGCTCAAAAGAAGTCAAGGAGACGGCCTCTCTCCCACTCACCTGGTTCGAAAACATATGCTACCAGGAAAAACACCCCAGTGGACTTATATCGCTACTATACTCCCACCTTAGCGGGGAGGCCAAGGGGAGCTACGATACACAGACCAGTGGGAGACAGACCTGGGGGAGACATTAGAGGGCTCTGACTGGCAGGACATTTGGGAGGCCACGGCCCGATCTTCAATATGTGTCACTCTCCAGGAACAGTCATTTAAAACACTTTTAAGATGGTACACCATACCATTGAAACAATTCCGCCTGCGGATCACCCCCACAGACCTGTGCTGGCGCGGCTGCGGGGAACAAGGCACCTATGTGCACATGTGGTGGAAGTGCCCCATGGTACAGACCTACTGGGTCCAAATTATCAAACTAAGCACTAACATATTGCAGAGACCACTGAAACTAGACCCCTGGGCCTGCCTCCTATCAAGGCCAACAGATGGCCTTCCATGCCCAGAACAACAATTGCTAAATATGATATACTTAGCAGCCCATAGAGCACTGGCACAGAAATGGCTATGTCCGGAAATGCCCCCGGTAGCACTGGTAGTAGCGAAGATAAAAGATAATTATCTTATGGACAGATTAACTTCCCTGGTCAGGCACACCACCAAAAAATTTAGCAAAATATGGGATCTATGGGAACAATATCAGGAAAACACGGAGGGCGGACAGGGAGACCGAACACACACATAGGGCCAACGACAAAGGGACACACAACGCCCCTCGTCCGGGCCGTGGAGACAGCAGCACCAATTCACCGTATAATTAAATACAATGTTTCTGGTTAATACTAGATTTTAGATTACCTGGTATGATATGTTTAGTTAACATCTGTACAAAATCATGGTAATTGAAGTGACATGTGTACTCAAGGCAAGACCTCACAGACAAACCACGCAGAGTTATCTCAGCACACCAAGAGATGACAAACTAACCGCTGATGAGATTAGCGGCGACAATGGCCGTGACTCTTGCCTTGACTTACTCACCCTAACCAAGATGCAGTTGAACCAATTGAAAACGCAACGAGGCTTCTGCGTAAGCCACTGTACTGGCATAAATATGCACTGCTATCGCGGCTTCTGCGCAAGCCTAAGCATTGTCACACATGTATGCATTTCCCTGGTGGCTTCTGCGCAAGTCAGCCCGCTGTCACCCATATATGCACTTTTCTCGAGGCTTCTGCGCAAGCCCAGTCATTGGCACACATATGCACTTCCTTTTTCTATGAAAAATAAAGAATTTGAAAAAAAAAATAATACATTTGCTATAATTTTTTCTGCCCCTGTCTGAAAATGTCATTCTTTTAGATAATAATTGTATTCTGTAACTAAGCACACACAACATGCACAGCACACACAACATGCACAGCACACACAGCACACACAGCACACACAGCGCACACAGCACACAAAGCACACACAGCACACAGCGCACACACATCACACAGCACACACAACATGCACAGCACACACAACACACACAGCGCACACAGCACACACAGCACACACAGCGCACACAGCACACAGCGCACACACATCACACAGCACACACAGCACACACAGCACACACAGCGCACACAGCACACACAGCGCACAAAGCACACACAGCACACACAGCGCACAAAGCACACACAGCGCACACAGCACACACAGCAGACAGCGCACACACATCACACAGCACACACAACACGCACAGCACACACAACACACACAGCACACACAGCACACACGAATGGCCTGTCCTAGGAAACAACACTTATTTCAAAAGAGGGAGCCCATCCCTGCAGTAAATGAACACATACCATGAGAATACCTGAACAGGGATGCTTCCTTATCAGAACAATAACCAAGTAACATCTACAATGGGCAAAGTTGGTAATATAGCTGACATGTTCTAGACAAGAGCTGGTCAAATGTAATCTGACTAACTAGAGCTTGGCATTGGAGATGGAAGGACATTGCCAGCTATGCACCAGTGGGAGAATGTCAGTGGTAGTGTTTCAGAAACATGAAACCACATTGAAATCTGATAGAGGGGTTGATACAGGAAGAATTTTCTGTACACAATACAAATCTGAATGGACACTACAAGACATCCAGAGAAGGTATTAGCCGGTGACTGATTACCTGTGAATGTGATTTGTAGTAGCCTGTGACTGATTACCTGCGAATGTGATTTGTAGTAGCCGGTGACTTGGTACTAGCCGGTGACTGATTACCTGCGAATGTGATTTGTAGTAGCCGGTGACTTGGTACTAGCCGGTGACTGATTACCTGTGAATGGGATTTGTAGTAGCCAGTGACTTGGTACTAGCCGGTGACTGATTACCTGCGAATGTGATTTGTAGTAGCCGGTGACTTGGTACTAGCCGATGACTGATTACCTGTGAATGGGATTTGTAGTAGCTGGTGTAATATAACGTGTTACATTATAGGGTGTAGCATATGCCGGGCATATGCCAGGAGATTTCTGTGTATCAGTAATATACAGACATAAGTAAATAGACTGTTGCATAGCGTGACGCTGTCCTAATCAGAAAACATCTGTTGTGCAAGATAGAAAAGTTATTGACCCATCTCGTGTTTAATTAAGCTGGTATTTTTTATTAAAGCCTTATTGTAAGGGAGTATTGGGAATAACTGCATCGCCATCACACTCCCTGGGGAATGAAATCTTTATTGCTAATTCCTAAGAGATAGCTACTATAAACGTCATCATAATGAACTGAACTGGATATGTATATAGAGGACATCGCAATCCACATTCTGTATCCAAGCCATCACACCTGTATGGTCAAGTTATTATCACACTTGGAAAAACTGGTCCAGACCTGACGCAGATTCTAGGAAAGGGCCAGTTCCCATGTGATTTGATAAAACTGGACGGCAGCATAAATATGTAGACAAAGATATTTTGAGAAGAAACAGAAGTACTTAAGCACGCAGACTCGGTATGATGTCTGAAACCCGAGCCAGGACTCGCAGGTCCGTCATTTCATGAGTATGTACTCAAAGCTGAGTTAGCATTTACATTTAAATTCGGGCACTCTGGCCTTCCTTGTTGTTAAAAATCCTGACAGGGACTCTAAGGTCCCAATTATGCCAAAATATTCTATGTAGAGGGAGTAATCAGAAAGTTAGAGGTTAGTAGAGATAGAGGGAGAGGAGAAGGTGAAGGGATAGAGAAAGAAAAAAAAGGGGGAGGAGGGAAGTTCTGGTGTCCGTGTCCTCTGTGTATGTGACCATATTGCCAAATATGTTTATTGAGGGCCTGCTGCGCTCATAGTAAAGTCTCCCACCACCCGACATTCCTCCATTTGAGCAAACCATGTGGTAAGGGAGTGTGCTTCCAATCTTTTCTGGTATTGGGTGCCTACCTGTTTGGCAACGCTCAGGATTCGGATCATTATAGATTTTTTTTGTATTTAGCGTTAGGGACCTTGGTGTGTTGCAATAGCATCGCTGCTGGTTTGAAGGGAGGGTGGGCTGTTAAAGAATAATTTCAGCATGTTGTGTATCTCTTTGCAGTAGGGTCGAATGTTCCCGCAATCCCTCCATATGTGGAGCAATGTGCCTGTCTCCACTCCACATATCCACCAGAATGATCCGGGTTTATCGTATGTAATGTGTCAGAAGTATGGTACCAGTGACTTAGTAATTTAAATGCTGTCACCTGGTTCTTTGGTGCCTATTTTATGAGGGGTGTAACTCTGATACCCATTTGAGATATATTTAGTTAATAATTCCCTTGTGCAAATCAGTTTTTATTAATTTTTTTGTTTATTGTGACTGAAGGAGGGTAAGGAAGACATGGAGTATGTAGCTGGAGGAGGATAAGGAGGGCATTGAGTATGTAGCTGGAGGAGGATAAGGAGGACAGTGAGTATGTAGCTGGAGGAGGATAAAGAGGACATTGGGTATGTAGCTGGAGGAAGATAAGGAGGACATTGAGTATGTAGCTGGAGGAGGATAAGGAGGGCATTGAGTATGTAGCTGGAGGAGGATAAGGAGGACAGTGAGTATGTAGCTGGATTAGGATAAAGAGGACATTGGGTATGTAGCTGGAGGAAGATAAGGAGGACATTGAGTATGTAGCTGGAGGAAGATAAGGAGGACATTGAGTATGTAGCTGGAGGAGGATAAGGAGGACATTGAGTATGTAGCTGGAGGAGGATAAGGAGGACATTGAGTATGTAGCTGGAGGAGGATAAGGAGGACATTGAGTATGTAGCTGGAGGAGGATAAGGAGGACATTGAGTATGTAGCTGGAGGAAGATAAGGAGGACATTGAGTATGTAGCTGGAGGAAGATAAGGAGGACATTGAGTATGTAGCTGATAGAGGATAAGGAGGACATTGAGTATGTAGCTGATAGAGGATAAGGAGGACATTGAGTATGTAGCTGATAGAGGATAAGGAGGACATTGAGTATGTAACTGGAGGAAGATAAGGAGGACATTGAGTATGTAACTGGAGGAAGATAAGGAGGACATTGAGTATGTAGCTGATAGAGGATAAGGAGGACATTGAGTATGTAGCTGATAGAGGATAAGGAGGACATTGAGTATGTAGCTGATAGATGATAAGGAGGACATTGAGTGTGTAACTGGAGGAGGATAAGGAGGACATTGAGTATGTAGCTGGAGGAGGATAAGGAGGACATTGATTATGTAGCTGGAGGAAGATAAGGAGGACATTGAGTATGTAGCTGGAGGAGGATAAGGAGGGCATTGATTATGTAGCTGGAGGAGGATAAGGAGGACATTGAGTGTGTAGCTGGAGGAAGATAAGGAGGACATTGAGTATGTAGCTGGAGGAAGGTAAGGAGGACATTGATTATGTAGCTGATAGATGATAAGGAGGACATTGAGTATGTAGCTGATAGATGATAAGGAGGACATTGAGTATGTAGCTGATAGATGATAAGGAGGACATTGAGTATGTAGCTGGAGGAGGATAAGGAGGACATTGAGTATGTAGCTGGAGGAGGATAAGGAGGACATTGAGTATGTAGCTGGAGGAGGATAAGGAGGACATTGAGTATGTAGCTGATAGAGGATAAGGAGGACATTGAGTATGTAGCGGATTAATGATAAGGAGGACATTGAGTATGTAGCTGGAGAAGGATAAGGAGGACATTGAGTATGTAGCTGATAGAGGATAAGGAGGACATTGAGTATGTAGCTGATAGAGGATAAGGAGGACATTGAGTATGTAGCTGATAGATGATAAGGAGGACATTGAGTATGTAGGTGATTAATGATAAGGAGGACATTGAGTATGTAGCTGGAGGAGGATAAGGAGGACATTGAGTATGTAGCTGATAGATGATAAGGAGGACATTGAGTATGTAGCTGATAGATGATAAGGAGGACATTGAGTATCTAGCTGGAGGAGGATAAGGAAGACATTGAGTATGTAGCTGGAGGAGGATAAGGAGGACATTGAGTATGTAGCTGATAGAGGATAAGGAGGACATTGAGTATGTAGCTGATAGAGGATAAGGAGGACATTGAGTATGTAGCTGGAGGAGGATAAGGAGGACATTGAGTATGTAGCTGATAGATGATAAGGAGGACATTGAGTATGTAGCTGATAGAGGATAAGGAGGACATTGAGTATGTAGCTGATAGATGATAAGGAGGACATTGAGTATGTAGCTGGAGGAGGATAAGGAGGACATGGAGTATGTAGCTGGAGGAGGATAAGGAGGACATTGAGTATGTAGCTGATTAATGATAAGGAGGACATTGAGTATGTAGCTGGAGGAGGATAAGGAGGACATTGAGTATGTAGCTGATAGATGATAAGGAGGACATTGAGTATGTAGCTGATAGATGATAAGGAGGACATTGAGTATGTAGCTGGAGGAGGATAAGGAGGACATTGAGTATGTAGCTGATAGATGATAAGGAGGACATTGAGTATGTAGCTGATAGAGGATAAGGAGGACATTGAGTATGTAGCTGGAGGAGGATAAGGAGGACATTGAGTATGTAGCTGATAGAGGATAAGGAGGACATTGAGTATGTAGCTGATAGATGATAAGGAGGACATGGAGTATGTAGCTGGAGGAGGATAAGGAGGACATTGAGTATGTAGCTGATAGACGATAAGGAGGACATTGAGTATGTAGCTGATAGATGATAAGGAGGACATTGAGTATGTAGCTGGAGGAGGATAAGGAGGACATTGAGTATGTAGCTGATAGATGATAAGGAGGACATTGAGTATATAGCTGATAGAGGATAAGGAGGACATTGAGTATGTAGCTGGAGGAGGATAAGGAGGACATTGAGTATGTAGCTGATAGAGGATAAGGAGGACATTGAGTATGTAGCTGATAGATGATAAGGAGGACATGGAGTATGTAGCTGGAGGAGGATAAGGAGGACATTGAGTATGTAGCTGATAGACGATAAGGAGGACATTGAGTATGTAGCTGATAGATGATAAGGAGGACATTGAGTATGTAGCTGGAGGAGGATAAGGAGGACATTGAGTATGTAGCTGATAGACGATAAGGAGGACATTGAGTATGTAGCTGATAGATGATAAGGAGGACATTGAGTATGTAGCTGGAGGAGGATAAGGAGGACATTGAGTATGTAGCTGATAGATGATAAGGAGGACATTGAGTATATAGCTGATAGAGGATAAGGAGGACATTGAGTATGTAGCTGGAGGAGGATAAGGAGGACATTGAGTATGTAGCTGATAGAGGATAAGGAGGACATTGAGT
>OW240923.1:914341-981851 GCA_933207985.1 Pelobates cultripes | reverse complement strand
TCCATTCTTGTAAAAATCCCATTCTCGGGATGCTGTCTTTTCACTTTCTTTCACTCTCAGCACGGCGTCGTCTGGTCGCCTAGTTACCACGTTTCTCTTCCGTGATACGTCACCACGTGATGACGTCATCGCGGTGTACAGCACTTCCGGGTTTCCGGTTTCGCGGACTAATGGGTCCATAATCAGTTTCCTCACACGTTTGGTAAGTTATTTGATTAATTGATATATGTATATATTGTCACTGTTTTATGTGTGCTGTGATCTTGAAAAAGACCCATAGGGGTCGAAACGTCGATTTGTTCACGGATATAATGAAGATTTTTTCACCTTAAATAATTTGACTGTCGTTCTTGTCTAAGACCTGTGAGTGCACCCCTGTCTGCAAACATATATTTATAACGCGGGTTGCACCTTGGCAATTTTGCTGGTTTTTCATTTTTTAGTAAGGAGAGTGTCAAGCAGTTGTGGATTTTTTGCTATATATATATATATATATACATACATACATATATATATACACACACACATACATACATACATACATACATATATACATACACACAGTGGGACCTCGGTTTACGAATTTAATGCGTTCTCCGGGATGTTACTTAAAGGACCACTATAGTGCCAGGAAAACATACTCGTTTTCCTGGCACTATAGTGCCCTGAGGGTGCCCCCACCCTCAGGGTCCCCCTCCCGCCCGACTCTGGAGAGAGGAAAGGGGTTAAAACTTACCTTTTTCCAGCGCCGGGCGGGGAGCTCTCCTCCTCCGATCCTCCTCTCCTCCTCCCGTTACGCCCCGCCCGGCTGAATGCGCCACCTTGGCAAAAGAACTCTTGTAGCGCATTCAGCAGTCCTACCTCCTATAGAAAGCATTTACAGCTACTTTCCTATGAGCAACAACTTACTCTCACTGTAGAAAATCACAGAGTATAGGAAACACGCCAAGCGCCTCAGCGGCTGTCAATGGGCAGCCACTAGAAGGAGTAGAAAACTTAACTTACATTGTAAACACTTGAGATTTCTCTGAAACTGCTGTTTAAAAAATGGGTTAACCCTAGCTGGACCTGGCACCCAGACCACTTCATTAAGCTGAAGTGGTCTGGGTGCCTAGAGTGGTCCTTTAACGCGAAAAATTTGTAAACCGAAACTCGGTTTCCCATAGGAATACATTGAAAACCAATTAATCCATTCTGGAGGTCAGAAAAAAGTCAAAATGAGCTGGCATGGAAACCAACCCACAATGCAGAACACACAATAAAAGGCATGCAAATGACGAAGCTCAGCTCCCTACCTTTCCACAGCTTGAGAAATGCACCAAAAAGTCCCAAAACAACTGCAAACAATTTCCAGAATGGCTCCAAAACTCGATGCAAAAGCCGCTCCAACATCTCCACACTCAATGCCATGTGCTACCCACAGGCTCCAGCATGTAGGGGGCGGTGCTATAAACCACCCAGGTGCAATGCATCCTGGGGAAACTTGCTTTGTATTGCGAAACAAATTTGTAAACTGAGGCATTATCTTCCATGGATTTTCATTTGTAAACTGAAAATTATGTTAACCAAAAGGCGTTTGTAAACCGAGGTCCCACTGTATGTGTGATATATATATATATATATATATATATACACACACACACACACATACTTTGAGAGAAAATGTGGAATGGTTGTTGAGGGAAGATATATTAGGCCTGCTTTACTAAACAGCAGCCTGAGGTTTCTTAATTAACCCCTTAAGGACACATTATGGAAATATTACGTCATGACAAGATACATTGCTGGTACTCAGCAAATCATTTTAAGAGTCCCTTGGGCAGAGCATTTGGAGAGCAGGGTGGGCTAGTGCTCCAATAGCACTAGTTGTAACAGCCAGACCAGGACTTGTATATACCTTAGAAATTCCAGAGATGTGAACTAATTGATACTCACCTGTAGCTGTTCAATTAGCAGGCAGGCTTTTAAAAGAAGGGATCAGGCTGCTGCAGAGTGAGGGAGAAAGAGCCAGAGGAATGGTGTGTCTTGCAGCTATATTTTGTTATTGTAAATTGGTAAATGGGAAAGCCACCCAATTCCAGATAGTGATTACTGTGTTTAGTAAGTGCTCAAACAAGAGTAAGGGATTTTGTTATTTTATTTTGAAACACCTGTATATTTTTCATAAAATAAATCAGAAAAACTGAGCTGGATGTGTCCTGGACTTTGATTACCCTAGAAGGCTGTGGTTACCATAAGATCTGTGACAAAATCCTACCTGTAAAAGAGGTGGTTTGTAACAATACGTACATACATACACACATATTATATATATATATATATATATATATATATACACACACACACATACACATGTGGTGCAGTGTGTGTGATTATGAGGGGTACACAGTGTGTGAGATTGTGAGGGGTACAATGTGTGTGATTGCAAGGGGTACAGTGTGTGTGGGGTACATGGTGTGTGACTTTGAGGGGTGGGTTGTAGTGAGGGAAGCTTTGCAGGCTAGATGAGGGGTCTGAGAGGGGAGTAGCTTTTTAATTTCATTATACTTATTTTATTTATTTTTTAAAGTGTTTTACCCCTCCCCTTGTCTCCTCCCTCCCTGTTTCTTACCTGCATCCAGGGAGGAGGGGTGGTCAGCATATTCTCTGTTGGTCTGGTGGCACTGTAGGGGCAGTGACATGTGGTAAGGGGGGTGGAGGGGCAGTGACAAGAGGTAGAGGTAAGTGGAGGGGCAGTGACAGGGGTTAGAGGAGCAGTGGGTAGATGGGCAGTGACAGGGGGAAGGGAGAGGTGGGGCAGTGACATGGGTGGAGGGGCAGTGACAGGGCAGTGATGGGGTAGAGGGGTGGAGGGGCAGTGACATTGGGTAAGGGGGTGGAGAGGCTGTGACGGGGTAGAGAGGCAGTGACAAGGGGTAGGGGGTGGAGGGGCAGTGACAGGGGTAAGTGGGGTGGAGGGGCAGTGACATGGGGTAAGGGGTGTGAAGGGGCAGTGACAGGGGAAGCGGGGTAGTGACAGGGGTTAGGAGGGGTGGAGGGGCAGTGACAGGGGTTAGGGGGTGGACGGGCAGGGACAGGGGGTAGGGGGTGGACGGGCAGTGACAGGGAGTAGTGACAGGGGGTAGGGGTGTGGAGGCCCAGTGAAAGGGGTTAGAGGGGCAGTGACAGGGGTTGGAGGGTAGAGTGGCAATGACAGTGGTTAGGGTGGTGGAGGCTGCCGGGCCTGCTCCGGTGTCGGTGTTATTCTGCCCTAAGCAAAGGCAGTGCAGCACAGAGGCTTGATTAGGGTGAACCCAGGCACACCCGGCACACCCCATGCGAACGCCTATGGATGCACTATACCACAGAACACATTCAGACGTCTTGTGGAGTCCCTGTGTCATTGTATCAGAGCTGTTTTGGCAGCACAAGGTGGACCTACACAATATTAGATAGGTGTTTTTTTGTAGACTACTACTACTTTTTCTACTCTGTTACTTACTTTTTCTCACTTGATCTGTGTACCAAATGGTAGGTAAATGCTCCCATCACTGTACTGCAAAATATATTTCATATTACATAGTTACATAGCTGAAAAGAGATAGCGGGGGTAGAGGGGCAGTGACATTGGGTAAGTGGAATTAGCTGAAAAGAGACTTGCGAAATAGTTTTATCACCCATTTGGTTCACCTGATGCACTTTCTGAATACTTTTTTGTTAATTAAATTCTGAAGAGCCACACATTCTTATGGGAGAAATTCAAGCATCCCAAAATTATTGTTCATACCATGCACATGTCACAATAGTGTATGCTAACTTGCATAATTATGAACATATTTTGAGGCAAAATATAAACAAGTATAATTTCTCCTTCTACTCTTTCCCTCTGTAAACCATTTTATAATAAACCCAAAAAAGTTTTTACAAATGTAGTGAGTAGACCAAGCAATAACCCCTGGACAGCATAAGCCGAAGAATAAGAGGTATCGAAAAAATAAGAAACTTTGACCAATGGATAAAAGCAAACTGGTAGTCATGTTAGATGAAGCTCAATAGAGAATGCTAAATCCCCAAGATAATGAGTGTTGGGTTTTTTATTCTCGACCGGGGAGATATTTATTTTTGCTGCAGCATATGTTCCTCACTCAGACTCTATTATTACACCCTCAAACTCGGGAAGCAGAGATTCAGACAAACACGCATGTGCGCTAAATAACAACTTCAGTTTACTATGTGTAATCATACTGTTTTTATAGACTTGAAAAAGAATATAAGATCAAGCGTTTAACCTTGGAAAGGTAAACACAGACACAAAAGACAATATTTGACATATGATCAAAATTGTTAGATACAAAAAGTGCTGTTAGAAAGAATGTAGGTTAGCCTTGAGGTTTAATTGTGTCTATTGAAACAAGGTATAGGCAAGTGTTCCATCAGGATAGAAAAATAACTCCTTCCACATGTTTACATGTTAACCCCTATACTGTTATTCTTTATATTAATATTTATTAGAAATAGGTCAAATGCCTTCAGAAGAGTACAAAACAGGACTATTCTTGGTCCTTCTGAAACCTTTAAAGACCCTCAGAAATAGACTAGTGAAAACAAGATCGGAATGTGCTGTTGTTTTTAATTAAGTATCGGCCTTGAGAAAAAGCCAAGTAGTGCAAAATATTAGTTCATCAGAAGAATAGCTCTTACTTGGCCTTATAGTGTCATATATTACCCCTTTCAATGAGAAAAAACAGACTGATTGGTGTTATAAGAAACAGTTCCAGTGTTATGCACAATGTGGCCAAAAGGAAGCACTGTTAAGTTGGATTCCGTTGATATGAATATAAAGTGATGGTGCAGTTGTTAGGTTCTTGGTTAATGAGTGCCTTTGATCGTCAGTCAGTGGGTAGTTACATAAGTAGCTAGAAAATGGGCCTCTGTCAGGAACACTGCAACAGAATTGCAGTAGATAAAAGTCAATACATATACACATACACTGATAAGCCACATAATTAAACTCACCTGCCTATATCATGCAGGTCACCCTTGTGCTGTCAAAACAAGATCGAGACGTGGACTCCACAAGATCTCTGAATATGTCCTGTGGTATTTGGCACCAAACCTTTAGCTGCAAATTGTAAGGTAGAGCCTCCATGGATTGGATTTGTTGTTCCAGCACATCCCATAGATGCTTAATTTTATTGAGATTTCAGGAATTTGGAGGCCAAATCAACACTTTTTTTAGTGTGGAAGGGTGCATTATCCTGCTGAAATAGTCCACTGGCATCAGGAAACATCATCGCCATGAAGGAGTGTACATGGTATGCAACAATCTCTACGTAGGTGGCAGTGGCGGAACTACTGCATAACTGGCTACACCAGTTCCCACAAATTCAGTGGGCGTATCAGGTTGCCATGTGCAATATTTGATTATGGGCAAAGTCAAATGCCACAGCCCTTTTAGAGCAATACCAGGGTACTCTTTATATAGAAAAGACAGAGAAGGGAAGAAAGGGGGAGGGGTGGCCCTGTATGGGAAAGATAGAATAAAATCTTAACTAATAAAAGTTAGTAAGACAAACAGAGTCCATTTGGGTTATGTTAGAATTTGGAAATCACACAGTAGCTCATGTAGGTGCAATTTAAAGACCCCCTGGACAAATGGAAGAGTTTGAAATTCTACTAGTTAAGGAAATAGCTAAAATGACAATGAAGAGTGAAATTATCATCAAGGGTGACTCAATTCTTCCGGATGTGAACTGGCTGATTATGCCAGGAGCACACATGTTCTAAACACCCTGCTGGGATTATCTCTAAAACAAGTCGTTGAGGAGCCAACTCATAAGGAGGCCATACTAGATTTAGTTTTAACAAATGGACATTTAGTATCAGATATTACTGTAGGTGAAAGTTTAGGATCTAGTGATCACCAGTCAGTGTGGTTTCATATAAGAAAAGTGGCCGAGTCACACCACACAAAAACAAGCAGACTTTTCTAAAATTAGAATATGCGAATATAGAATATTAGTGTGACGGACCGCCTGGCACCCCGACGGGGTACTTCCGTCAATCGCTGCTTCCTAGTACTTGCGAGCACCATAAGCACCACACTGGAACACCATAACCTCTGTAAAACCCCACAACCCGCTGCAGCTTGGTTGGGATCTTGCAGTCCTCCATCCACCCTGGACCCAAGACCAGGATCCAGCTTCCAGTGTGTACATCCTCTGATAGCCATGCTCTGGGTGACCAACATATCCAAAAATCACCCAGATCAGTTCAGGGGTTCAGGAATTTCCTGGAAGTCATAATTTGACCGACCGCACGCATGGTCCCATGCCCAAAACAGTTCCAGAGAATCGCGGCTAAGTGCCGCTGGGGACCAACTGGGAGCCGCAAAGTCTTCATGCTGAAAATAGTTCCACGGCATTCGCGGCTAAGTCCCCCTGAAGTCTATTCGTGGTTTTGGTCCATGCGAAAGCCACTAGGGAGCTTGCATTCAGTTCTATGCGCATGAATGGAAAGTGCCGAACAAGTGGAACCAGGGGGAATTACAGTCGCTGAAGATGAGTAACACAAAGGTACGGCAGGGCTGTGCCGCATACTATTAGTGAATAATGCATATATACATAAATTTAAAATAGTCTTTGTAAGGGTACTTTGGGTCAAGTGAGTTCTTTTGAGCTTAGGAGGGTGCAGATCTTCACATCTCAGATGGCCATAGTATGCATAAAGGGGCGACAAAAAGTGAAGAGGCTGATAGTGCGTTAAATCTCGAGTATAGATATAGCAATAAATAGCAGGGTTACACTTATATGTGGTGGAGCTTAGGCCAGCTCTGGTGTGTATAGCCTACAGCGGTATGATCCCCACTGATGGATATAATGCGGGTGTTTTGGGACTTGAGGCATGTCAAGACCCAAAATGACAAAAAAGGCAGCAATAATGCTCTCAATAAGATATAAGTAAGCATTCACAGTAGTCATAGGGTAACACTCACATTTGTTAGAGCATAAGCCAGCTCTAGTGTGTATAGCATACAGTGGTATAATCTCCACTTGAAGGATATGGTATGAGTGTTCTTCACCCCTTAAGGACACATGACATGTGTGGCATGTCATGATTCCCTTTTATTCCAGAAGTTTGGTCCATAAGGGGTTAAAGATGGAGGTGTCGGGAACCCAAATGACAAAAAGTAAAAGGCAGCAATAGTGTTCTCAATAAGATATATATGGTCAATAGGATAAGATAAAAATATACTCACAGAGATAGAGCAGGCTAACTGCTTATGATGACAGCATTACTGGATTGATCCCCACCTATGATTCTTTGGAGTACAGGATAAAAGTAATGGTTGCCAGGTAGAATAAAAATAAGTTATTAAAATAATTAAAATAATTAAAATTGTTTTTTATTATTATTATTATTATGATGATATTTATAGAGTGCCGTCAAATTCTGCAGCGCTTTACAATGGGTGGACGAACAGACATGCAGTTGTAACCAGACAAGTTGGACACACAGGAACAGAGGGGTTGAGGGCCCTGCTCAATGAGCTTACATGCTAGAGGGAGTGGGGTAAAATGACACAAAAAGGTAAGGATAGTATTAGACTAATGACAGTTGCAGAAGAGGAATCAGTCAGGAGCTATTAAGAGTTTAAGTGATATGCTTTTATGAAGAAGTGGGTTTTTAACGATTTTTTGAAGGAATGGAGACTGGGTGAGCATCTAATGGAGGAGGGAAGCGAGTTCCACAGGAACGGTGCAGCCCTCGAGAAATCTTGAAGGCGAGCATCAGAGGTGGGAGTACGGACAGAAGATAGACGTAAGTCTTCAGATGATCGTAAGGGCCTAGACGGGACATACTTGTGTATAAGGGAGGATAGATAGGTGGGAGCAGCATTATGTAGTGATTTAAAAGCAAGAACCAGAATTTTTAATTGAGCTCTATATTTTATAGGAAGCCAGTGTAGGGATTGACATAAGGGTGAGGAATGGGAGGTGCGGGCGGACAGGAAGATGAGCCTTGCCGCCGCATTCATTATGGACTGTAACGGCGCTAGTTGGGAGTATGTAAGACCACTGAGAAGCGGATTACAGTAGTCAAGGCGAGAAAGGACAGTGGAATGGACCAACACCTTAGTCGCATCTGGCGTTAAGTAGGGGCGGATGCGCGCAATGTTTTTGAGATGGAAATGACAGGATTTGGTGATAGATTGAACATGAGGCTTGAAGGAGAGGTCGGAGTCAAAGAGAACACCTAGGCAGCAAGCCTGCGTGGTGGAGCTGATGGTAGCACCGTTGACTTGGAGGGAGACAGACACAGGAGTAACAACACTTGAGGGAGGAAAGACCAGAATTTCAGTTTTGGTCAAGTTTAGTTTAAGGAAGTGGGCAGCCATCCAGTTAGAAACAGCAGAGAGGCAGTCAGAGACACTAGTCAAGAGGGATGGGGAGAGATCAGGAGAGGACAGGTAGATTTGCGTGTCATCTGCATAGAAATGCTATTGGAAGCCAAAGGAGCTAATGAGTTTACCAAGGGAGGCAGTATAGATGGAGAACAGTAGGGGACCAAGGACTGAACCTTGGGGGACACCAACAGAGAGGAGAAAAAAGGAAATTGAGACAAGGATCAGTTAGATTAAAAAACAAAAGAAGGAAATTATGTAGAAGAGGATAAAGGTCTAGCTGACTGCCTCAATGAATATTTTTGTTCAGTATTTACAGCTAAAAAAGAAGGAGAGTGGCTTCAGTTAAAAAAAGGCACAAATTTGTCATTTGTTACATGTGACTTTACAGAGGAAGAGGTTTTATTTTAACTGTCAAAAGTAACAACAAATAAGTCGATGGAGCCTGATGTGATACACTCAAAGTTATTAAAATAACTTAGTAGTGTACTAGCAGAACCATTTATGGATTTATTTAACCAATCATTGTTAACAGGAGTAGTCCCAGAAGACTGGGAATTAGCAAATGTGGTACCCATTCACAAGAAAGGTGATAGGGAGGAGTCGGGCAACTATAGGCCAGTAAGTCTTACTTCAGTAGTGGGGAAAGTGATGGAAAATGTTAAAGGATATGATTGTTGAACAGCTAAAATCATATGGGTTTCAAGATCAGAGACAACATGGGTTTATTCAGAGAGATCATGCCAAACTAATCTTATTGATTTTTTTTTGAGTGGATAACTAAAATGATAGATCAAGGTGGTGCAGTAGACATTGCTTACCTAGATTTCAGTAAGGCTTTTGACACTGTTTCACATAGAAGGCTCATCAATAAACTGCAATCTTTAAGTTTGGATTCCAAAATTGTTGAATGAGTTAGGCAGTAGCTGAATGACAGGCAACAAAGGGTTGTATTCCATGGAGTATATTCAAATCAAGGTATAGTTACCAGTGGGGTACCTTAGAGATCTGTACTTGGACTAATTCTCTTTAATATTTCTTTAGTGATATTGCAGAAGGTCTTACTAAAAGATGATACTAACATTTGCAACAGGGTTGATGTTCCAGGAGGGATAAACCAAATGGCAAATGATTTAGGTAAATTAGAAAAATGGTCAGAGCTGTGGCAACTGACATTTAATGTTGGTAAGTGCAAGATAATTAATCTTGGGCGTAAAAACCCAAGGGCAGAGTATGGAATGTTTGATAGAGTCCTAACCTCAACATCTGAAGAAAAAGATTTAGGGAAAATTATTTCAGATGACTTAAAGCTAGGCAGACAATGTAATAGAGCAGCAGGAAATGCTAGCAGAATCCTTGGTTATATAGGGAGAGGTATTAGCAGTAGAAAGAGAGAAGTGCTAATGCCATTGTACAGAACACTGGTGAGACCTCACTTGGAGTATTTTACTCAGTACTGGAGACCGTATCTTCAGAAGGATATTGATAAATTAGAGAGAGTTCAGAGTAGGGCTACTAAACTGGTTAATGGATTGCAGGATAAATCTTACAAGGAAAGGATCTTAACATGTATAGCTTGGAGGAAAGACGGGACAGAGGGGATATGATAGAAACATTTAAATACATAATGGTAATCAACACTGTAAAGGAGGAGACTATATTTAAAAGAAGAAAAACTATCACAATAAGAGGACAGTCTTAAATTAGAGGGGAAAAGGTTTAAAAATAATTTCAGGAAGCATTACTTTACAGAGAGGGTAATGGACGCATGGAATAGCCTTCCAACTGAAGTGGTAGATGTTAAACACAGTGAGAGAGTTTAAAGGACCACTATAGTGCCAGGAAAACATACTCATTTTCCTGGCACTATAGTGCCCTGAGGGTGCCCCCACCCTCAGGGTCCCCCTCCCGCCGGGCTGGATGGCGAGGAAAGGGGTTAAACTTATCTTTTTTCCAGCGCCGGGCGGGGAGCTTTCCTCTTCCTCTCCGCCTCCGATCCTCCTCTTCGGCTGAATGTGCATGCGCGGCAGGAGTACTGCCAGGGGTACTGGCTGGGGTACAAATTCCAACCGGGTTCTCAGTTCACTCTGATATGGTGTTT
Source organism: Pelobates cultripes (assembly GCA_933207985.1). Lineage (NCBI taxonomy): Eukaryota > Metazoa > Chordata > Amphibia > Anura > Pelobatidae > Pelobates > Pelobates cultripes. Next base: position 971,367 of record OW240923.1, on the reverse strand, counting down.
CCTCCCTGGCAGGTGGGGGTGGACTGCTGTGTGCTTGGTCGCCCTCCATCAGCTCTGCAATCAGCACTGCTTTGGATTTGTTGCTAGCGCTTTTCCCTCTAGCCTCCAGCAGCTCCTTTAGCGTCTGTCTCTTTAACGCCGTGTAATCAGTCCCCATTCACTGATCGCTTTCGTCTGTTTGTTGCATACGAATTGCCTTTCCCTTTTTCCGTTCGGTTGTTCCTTTCATTCGAATGCGCTGTATTCGGCTGTAGAGTTGGATCCCACAACTGCCACCAATTGTAGCGGAACGGCAATAATAAATCCACGAATTCCGCTGGTTCAGGAACGAATCCACAGTCAAACGCTGAAACAACAAGGCAATATCCCCAACCTCCCAATAACCGGACGAGACACAGTTCTGGGAGTCAACTGAAATCCTTTTAATCGGCTGGACAATTTATACAAGTCCCCATGCAAGGGGTTTCCTGAGTCCCTCCCCAGGGGCACTCCCAGAGGGGACTACATGGGGGACTTACATTACAGCATATTTCTCCCATCAGGCACCGCTGCACGAGAGGGATCATCTTCCCAGAATGCACCGTTAAGTGGATTATCCCCTCGTGCAGCAGAACTGACAATTCACACAAAAATCCATAACTTATTGAATATATGGTGGATTTACACGAATGGACGTTCGGTAGATAGCTGGGGTCTGAGCGCATCATTCGTGAGATTACCGCTCAGATCCCAGCTAAAATAACCAAACGCCGCACGAAAGACAGATTTCTGATAAAACATATAAAAAGAGCCGATTGCTTGCAGGGAACAAAATACCGAATGTCCCGAAACTCCCGAACGTCCTGGAGGCTCAGCGGTGTTCGTGCCGTCGAGTAGCCGTTTTTAGTACCATGCGTTCGACGACCTAGCACCGCTGAGGGAACAAAGGATCCAAGATGGCCGACCGCCGCATGGTCGGTAGTCGAACGACAGCCACCCAGGAGAGCCTCTAATCACCGATTGCAACATTGTTGCAATCAGTTAACTAGCGCCACACGCCTCTAAGTGTGTGGGCTATTAGGGGGTATTGCGTTCGGTTCACGAACGGCCCTCCAAAGTGCCGTTCGTGAAACGAAAGAAAATCCCCATACAAAACCGCCATTTGCATTCGGTTAAAGGCAATGCAGAACATACATAAAGCATACACATACAGAATGAAGCACATATCTCTCTAGACATACAGGCAACCCTTAAAGGCACAGTCTCTTTGTATTGTCCAAGTGGCTAGGTTTGCCACAATGCTCCCCCAGAACCAAGCCGGCATACACAGTCTGATCCCAACAGATCGGCTTGGGGATGTCCGGAGGAGGGCTCACAGATCACTTCTCAAGGTCTGTTTGTCTGGACAACCCGTCGGCGTTACCGTTTTGTTTCCCTGGGCGGTAATGGATCGTAAAGTCAAAGGGCTGTAGCGCCAAACTCCAGCGCAGCAGCCTGGCATTGTCCCCAGCCACACGGTTTAGCCATACCAACGGGTTGTGATCTGTGAGCAAAGAAAAGGGTTGCCCATAGAGATATGGCTGTAACTTTTTCAGGGCCCACACCACGGCCAGGCATTCTTTTTCTATGGCGGCGTAGCTCACTTCTCGAGGTAACAGTTTTCAACTCAAATATGCTACGGGGTGTTCTCCGCCATCGGCTCCGACCTGGCTTAATACTGCTCCCAATCCAAACATGGAGGCGTCTGTGTGGACAAGAAAACGTTTAGTTGGATCGGGAGCAGCCAGTACAGGGGCATTAGTTAGAGCCGTCTTCAGTTGATGAAATGCCTGTTCACACTCTGGGGCCCAGATGACCTGCCGGGGCAGGTTTTTCTTCGTCAAGTCAGTCAGGGGTTTGGCCAGGGCACTGTAATTGGGCACAAATTTTCTATAATACCCTGCGGTACCTAAGAAAGCAAGGACTTGGGTTTTGGTCCTAGGGGTAGGCCACTGGGCTACAGCTTCAATCTTGGCGGGCTCAGGCTTCTGTTGCCCGCTACCAACCCGGTGTCCTAATTACTGGACCTCTGCCATCCCTATGTGGCATTTGCTAGGTTTCAAGGTAAGCCCTGCCTCCCGGATCCGATCTATTACAGCCCCTATATGCTGTAGGTGATCAGACCAGGTCTGACTGTAGATGGCAATATCGTCCAGGTATGCACACGCATAATCCTGGAACCCGTCCAGTAGCCGATCCACCATCCGCTGGAAAGTCGCGGGGGCGTTTTTCATCCCGAATGGCATGACTCTAAACTGGTATAAGCCAAACGGGGTGACAAACGCCGACTTGGGGATGGCGTCCTCGGCTAGTGGAATTTGCCAGTATCCCTTACACAGATTTATTGTAGTGAGATACTGACCCCTGGCCATCCTATCTAGCAGTTCGTCTATCCGAGGCATCGGGTAGGCGTCCGACACGGTTTTGTCGTTCAACCTCCGGTAGTCCATGCAGAACCGAGTGGTACCATCTTTCTTGGGAACCAGTACTACCGGCGATGCCCAGGGGCTATCGGAGTGTTCGATAACCCCCAACTGCAACATCTCCTCAATCTCTTTCCTCATGTGTTCCCGTACGGATTCAGGAATCCGATATGGGGTCTGTCGCATGGGAAGCTGTCCCAGGGTTTCTACTCGGTGAGTGGCTAGTGGCGTGTACCCAGGTAAGTTAGAAAAGGTGGCACTCTTTGTCGCTATCAATTCTTGTACCTGGGTACGCTCTTGAGGACTTAGCCGCTCCCCCAGCTGAACCCCTTGGGAGGGCTCCTTCTGCTCCTCCTGCTCTAATAGATCTGGAAGGGGCAAGTTCTCCTGATCTTCTGAGGCGGGCGTGCAGATAGCTGCCACGTCCTCAGTTCGCTCGTGGTAGGGTTTGAGCATGTTCACATGGAGTATGCGTCTCTTCCCTGCTCCAGAGCATGGGCCGATCACATAGGTGGTGTTGCATCTCTGCTCTACCACCTGGTATGGGCCCTGCCAGACGGCCTGCAGTTTATCGGTGCGAACAGGTTTGAGGATTAACACCTTCTGTCCCACTTGAAAACTACGGTCTCTGGCCCCTCGGTCATACCACCGACGCTGTCGTTGCTGGGCGGCCTGGAGGTTCGTGCGTACTGCCTGGGTCAATTCCTCCAGGCGATCCCGGAACGCCAGTACGTATGGTACAATAGGGGTCCCATCTGCGCTACCCTCCCCCTCCCAATGCTCCCTAATGAGATCTAATGGTCCCCGGACCCTTCTCCCAAATAACAGTTCAAATGGGGAGAAACCGGTAGACTCTTGGGGTACCTCTCTGTAAGCAAATAACAGATGGGGAAGGAATCGTTCCCAGTCCTTATGGGTCTCTCCGAATGTACGGAGCATCTGTTTTAGGGTACCGTTGAACCTCTCACATAATCCGTTGGACTGAGGGTGGTAGTTAATAATTGGCTTAATGCAACATATTCTCCATAACTGCTGAGTAACCTCAGCCGTGAATTGTGTCCCCCTATCGGAGACCATTTCCTGTGGGAACCCTACTCAGGAGAATATTTTCATCAGGGCTTCGGCCACGGTCTCAGCGTGGATATTAGTTAAGGCAATCGCCTTGGGGTACCGGGTGGCGTAGTCTACCACGGTCAGTATATATCGCTTCCCGGAGGGGCTGGGCTTTGGTAGGGGCCCCACTATATCTACAGCTACCCGGCTGAACGGTTCTTCAATTATAGGTAGGGGACACAGTTTCGCCTTGTGGCGATCCCCTCTCTTGCCTACCCTCTGACACACATCACAGGAGGTACAATAATGTCTCACATCTTTAGAAATCCCTGGCCAAAAGAAAGCATGTGTTAAGCGATATCGGGTCCGGGTCATCCCTAAATGGCCGGACAGAGGGATGTCATGGGCTATTCTCAGTAACTCATGCCTATATTCTCAGTAACTCATGCCTATACTTCTGGGGTACTACCAGCTGCTTAGTTTGGAGCGTCACAGAGTTTCCTATTGCCCTTTCAGCCACCCGGTACAGTAACTTATTTTCCCAAATGTACCGTTCCCCCTCCCGCCCCACCTGGTCCGTGTCTACCCTATCTTGGTACACCTGCAGTGTGGGGTCTGTCTGAACCTCGGCTTCAAAAGTGGTTGGGGTGTCCCAGGTCATATTTGTCAAAGGGGGGGTCATGGTTTCTTACCTGAGCCTCAGAGTGTGTTGGTGGTGCCGTGGTGCGAGCCTGTTGCCGTGTGGTTACTGGGTGCGCCTCCTGTTAAGGGGCCTGAGGTAGGAAAGCGGAAGTCATCTGGCCCAAGTCATTCCCCAAAACCACATCTGCTGGTAACTTCTTCATGATTGCCACTTCTACAACCCCCTCCCCAGCACCCCAGTTCAAATGTACCTTGGCAGTGGGTAACCGGTACATGGCTCCCCCTGCTACCCGGATAGCCACTGATCCGCCAGTGTGGGCCGCATCTGGAACCAAATGTGGAGCAACCAGGGTCAAAGTGGCTCCCGAGTCCCTCAGCCCCTGTACTTCTTTCCCCCCCCACAAACACAACTTGACGGTGATGCTGCCTGTTGTCCGTGGCTTGTACCGACATCACTTCGTATAAAACTCCCAATGGTTCCTCGGTCTGCAGACTGACCAGCTCGGAGTTGTCAGGTTCCGTGTGGTAGTAATGAGCAGCTGCCCTTGGAGTGGAGTTTTGTCGTACCTGGTTCCATGCCTGTCTACTCCGATTCTGGGTACACTCCCGGGACATATGCCCCCACTGGCGGCAGGTATGGCATTGTATGTTGGCCCTGCCATTGTAGCGGGATGGTGGTGGGGGGTTCCCCGGTGCTGGCCGGAAGGGAGCAGAGTTGGTTGGTGTGGAGATGGTCGGGTGGTGTTGTACAGCTGGTCTCAGGGGACCCCTGTTGGGGAGCCCATGGTGCCTCCTGGCATCAAAGTGCTGATCCGCCAACCGGGCGGCTTCGGTTAGGGTGAGGGGTTTTCTGTCCCTTACCCATTCTTGTGCCTCTGGTGACAGTCCGTTAAAGAATTGCTCCAGCAGGATAAGTTGGCGCAGTTCCTCCATGGTGGTGGCTTGGCTCGCCTGAATCCACCCTTGTGAAGCTTGGTCGAACTTATGTGCCCACTCAGCGTGGGAATCTTTTTCCGGCTTCCTCAATCCCCGAAATTTACGCCGATATGCCTCCGGGGTTATGGCATACCTCTCCAGAATTGCCCTTTTGACTTTAAAATAGTCCTTGCTGTCCTCTCTGGGCACAGCGCGATACGCCTCGGCTGCTCATCCTGCCAACTTGCCTGCTAGTAGGGGTACCCACATGGCCTGCTCCAGATCGTGTAGGTCGCATAACCGCTCAAAATCCTGCAGGTATCCGTCAATCTCATCCTTCTCCTCGCAGAACGCTTTAAATGCCTGGTAGGGTATTTTCTGCTTCACTGGAGCGCCGAATGAGTTGGCGATGGATTCTGCCCTGGATGGTGGCCCCTGGGGCTGCTGTGCCATAATGTAATCCTGTACCTCTGCCATCAGCACGGTCAAGATGTCCAGGGTTACTGGCTGTGGTACAAATTCCAGCCGGGTTCTCAGTTCCCTCTGATATGGTGTTTCCTCCCTGGCAGGTGGGGGTGGACTGCTGCGTGCTTGGTCGCCCTCCATCAGCTCTGCAATCAGCACTGCTTTGGATTTGTTGCTAGCGCATTTCCCTCTAGCCTCCAGCAGCTCCTTTAGCGTCTGTCTCTTTAACGCCGTGTAATCAGTCCCCATTCACTGATCGCTTTCGTCTGTTTGTTGCATACGAATTGCCTTTTCCGTTCGGTTGTTCCTTTCATTCGAATGCGCTGTATTCGGCTGTAGAGTTGGATCCCGTCGCTTGCCACCAATTGTAGCGGAACGCCAATAATAAATCCACGAATTCCGCTGGTTCAGGAAAGAATCCACAGTCAAGCGCTGAAACAACAAGGCAATATCCCCAACCTCCCAGTAACCGGACGAGACACAGTTCTGAGAGTCAACTGACATCCTTTTAATCGGCTGGACAATTTATACAAGTCCCCATGCAAGGGGTTTCCTGAGTCCCTTCCCAGGGGCACTCCCAGAGGGGACTACATGGGGGACTTACATTACAACATATTTCTCCCATCAGGCACCGCTGCACGAGAGGGATCATCTTCCCAGAATGCACCGTTAAGTGGATTATCCCCTCGTGCAGCAGAACCGGCAATTCACACAAAAATCCATAACTTGTTGAATATATGGTGGATTTACACGAATGGACGTTCGGTAGATAGCTGGGGTCTGAGCGCATCATTCGTGAGGTTACCGCTCAGATCTCAGCTAAAATAACCGAACGCCGCACGAAAGACAGATTTCTGATAAAACATATAAAAAGAACCGATTGCTTGCAGGGAACAAAATACCGAATGTCCCGAAACTCCCGAACGTCCTGGAGGCTCAGCGGTGTTCGTGCCGTCAAGTAGCCGTTTTTAGTACCATGCGTTCGACGACCTAGCACTGCTGAGGGAACAAAGGATCCAAGATGGCCGACCGCCGCATGGTCGGTAGTCGAACGACGGCCACCCAGGAGAGCCTCTAATAACCGATTGCAACATTGTTGCAATCGGTTAACTAGCGCCACACGCCTCTAAGTGGGGTATTGCGTTCGGTTCATGAACGGCCCTCCAAAGTGCCGTTCGTGAAACGAAAGAAAATCCCCATACAAAACCGCCATTTGCATTCGGTTAAAGGCAATGCAGAACATACATAACGCATACACATATAGAATGAAGCACATATCTCTCTAGACATACAGGCAACCCTTAAAGGCACAGTCTCTTTGTAATGTCCAAGTGGCTAGGTTTGCCACACCCCTCCTGCAGATTGCCCTGTATCCCCCCTCCTGCATATCGTCCTTTATCCCGCCTCCTGCAGATTGTCCTGTATCCTCCCTCCTGCAGATTGCCCTGTATTCCTCCTCCTGCAGATTGCCCTGTATCCTCCCCCTCCTGCAGATTGCCCTGTATCGTCCCCCTCCTGCAGATTGCCCTGTATCCCCCTCCTGCAGATTGCCCTGTACCCCCCTCCTGCAGATTGCCCTGTATCCCCCCTCCTGCAGATTGCCCTGTACACCCCCCCCCTCCTGCAGATTGCCCTGTATCCCCCTCCTGCAGATTGCCCTGTATTCACCCCTCCCTGCAGACGTTGCCACAGCATGCCCCCTCCTGCAGATTGCCCTGTATACCTCTGCAGATTGCCTGTACCCCTCAGATTGCCCCTGCTTGTCCCTCTCCTGCAGGTGCCCTGTACCCCCCTCCACTGCAGGGTGCCCTGTATGCCCCCCCTCCTGCAGGTTGCCCTGTATCCCTCCCCTCCTGCAGATTGCCCTGCTTATCCCCCCCTCCTGTTCTCTCTGGGGGAATATCATAATATGTAGGTATGATTATGTTCAAGTCTTTCATGGTTACTGTTTTCCACTTGTTGGTGCTTTCAATATAAGCACCAGCAGGCTTAAAAAGGAATCTTGATGAGATAATTATTTTTGACTTAAAGGGATCGTGTTCATGTAAAATCTGAGATTGCACATAGAACTTTTGACAACAAAGATCTAAAATTGTGTGGGTATTGTCCAATATTTGTAAAGATCTCTTGCTGCATAAAACATCTCTTTGGTTTTATGTTGGTTTGGCAGCTGTGTTGCTATAAGCTCTGCCAATGGACTCGCTGTGTACCACCATTTGGTTTGCCAGCACATTTCCCTTTGCCCATGAACAGCAGCTCCCTGAAGATTTGCCCACACTCCTCGGCTGCACTCTCCTGCTCGGCTTCCTCACCTCGACGGTTAGGTAAACTCCCCAATCCAGTGGTGCGGTCCACCATACGTTGATACATGAAACAGGGCATTTTCATCCCCAAATGGCACTTGACTGTCAGGATTATAGTTGGTCATACGCCGTACTGTGTCACACCTAGGACTAAGGATAAGGTATAAGCGGACCTTAAGAATGGCGAGCTGATGGATTAACCCCTGCTACTCTCCGCACTTCTGGTGGTGGCAGCGTGATTCAAACCTCACAGCAGACCGTTGTTCGGCAGATAGAGCCATTCGTGGAAATCTTCTATTCGTATGGAACCGAAGGGAAAGGGTATGTGAATATACTCGAATGGATAGTGAATGGGGACAGATTATACACGCTTGAAACGGACCACACTAAAAGAACTACTGGAAGCAAGGGGAATTATTGCTAGCAATAAAGCCAGAGCTACCCTTATTGCCGAACTCATGGAGGGAGACCGGGCAGCTGCTGCAGCACCTCTTATGGACAGCACACAGACAGAGTTTGAAAGAGAACTCCAAAGCAGACTGGCCTTTTTCCCAGGAACACCTCCCATGGAAACAGTGGAAAGGATTATGGCAGATGTAAAGCAGCAAGCAGACCGGAGGTCCAGAGAGGGGTCCCCAACCACACCCCGCATAGCTCCAGGGAAGCCTTAAATTCCTTACCACGCTTTTAAAAATTATGTGGAAACAGAGGACATCGATGGCTACTTGCATGACTTCGAGAGGTTATGCCAATTACATGATATTAACGCTACTGACCAGGTACCCATGCTGGTGGGCAAACTAGCGAGCCAGGCAGCAGAAGCCTACCGCACAATGCCAGACGAGGACAGCAGGGACTACCAGAAAGTGAAGCAGGCGATTCTAACGAGGTATGCCATCACCCCAGAGGCATACCGGCAGCGGTTCAGAGAAAGTCGAAAGACAGAGAGAGACTCCCACATGGAGTGGGCACACCGCTTAACTAGGGCCGGCAAGGGATGGGTGCAAGCAGCACAAGCAACGACAGTGGAGGATATGTTACAATTGCTTTTAGTGGAACAATTTTTCCAGGGGTTAACCCCGGACTTACTAAACTGGCTGAGGGATCAGAAACCACGCACCTTAACCGACGCAGCCAGGTTGGCGGACGAGTATCAAGATGCCAGAAGGGCACAGCGGGCACAGTCACGGCCCACCACAGGAGTTGCCACTCCACCTCCCACTACTACCACCACCCCAACACTTGTCCCGGTGGTGGGAACTACCAACCCCCTTCACGGTACAACAATACCCGATCCTTTATCCGGTGCCACACGTGCAACCAGCAGGGCCACATGCAGCGAGATTGTCCCAGGAACAAGAACCGCTCCACCTGGAATAGTCCAACCAATTTCTCTGCAAACCGGGCAGCTGTACACTGCTACCAGAGTGAGCCCCGACAACCCCACTTCTGGACCGGGTCCACTGAAGAGCCTCTGGGTACGCTCCACGAAGTCAACCCAATACAGGCGGCTTCGGACAACCGACAAGGGCATCGACAAGGGGTACACGTAGAGGGAAAACGCCTCCAGGGTCTGCGCGACTCTGGGGCCACCATAACTTTGGTTCGTAACCACCTAGTTCCAAAGAACCAGCTCACTGGAGAATATGTGGCAGTCCGGGTGGCAGGGGGAGCCATTTACAAAATTCCTACTGCCAGGGTACATTTGGATTGGGGAGCGGGGTCAGGGAACGTGGAAGTGGGCCTCATGCAGGATTTACCAGCCGATGTCATCTTGGGTAACGACTTGGGGGAGCTGACCTCCGCTTTTGTTTCTCAGCACCCAGCTCAGGAAGGGCTACCCGTTGTAACCCGGCAGCAGGCTCGCACCACCGCATCCTCCTAACACTCTGAGGCTCGGGTAAGCAACAGCCCCACACCCCCTTTCGTCCCATGGGCTCCCCCCTTAGAATTTGGTACTGAAGTAGCCACCGACCCGTCCTTGCAAGTATACCGGGATAGGGTGGCATAGAATCAGGCGGGGTTGGAGGGGGAGAGATATGCTTGGGAGAAAGGATTACTATATAGGTATGCAGAGAAGGTGGTAGAAGGATCAGTACCCATGACCATTACGCAATTGGTTGTTCCTAAAAAGTACAGGCAGGAGTTATTACGTGAGAAAATAAAATATCAGATAAAATCCAATACATTTCAGGAGTGGTATTCCTTTAAATTAGCAATATATGGAGCAGATATTAAATGACTTATAAAAGACAATGATAATTCAGTCTAATACAAAGAGTACAATATTTCACCTTTGGTTTGTTACCATGCATTCATTGAAAAATGTATCTGAATTACGTAGAGAATATGTATAACTTTGTAATAGAGGAGTCTCTATGTGGATACAATAGTCTCTTTCAGAATGACACCGTGGTCTGTGATATGTGAGCTGTTACAGCTTTCTCCAGTTATGATCGAACTGGGATATATTAGCTGAATAAGCTGAATTGGTATAGTACAAAATTATATATATAGGCAAGTTTGCAGTGTAATATATAATTATATGTACTTAATATAAAATATAGTAATAGCTAACAGATCATAGTTAATGATCTGTAGTTTAGTAGATAAGTTCCGTATTGTTCACAGAAAGTGAAACAAAATCCGAGGTGCTGTGTGCATTAAAATCCATTTATTGAATCAAATAAAAGAGAAAAGTTTGTGCACTTACAATAATGCAAAGAGTCTAAGTGCTTAACTGGAATCTGGAGAATCCGGCGTTTGCAGCTTGTTCTTTTCGGTCCGCCGGCAGATGAATGGACCTGTTGATTGCCGCGTGCGTGTCACCGATCTCCTGCGTTCCAAGTGAAGCCTGGTCTTCTTTGCGATAGGTGCCACAAAGTGATAGAGTCCTTACGCGTTTCGTGAGTCTAATGCTCACTTCATCAGAGGATATTGAGCAAGGAGAGCCCACGGGTTTAAATAGCCGATTGCTGCTTTGATTTATGTTAACCCTTTCAGGCTTGTGTTCATACTTGCTCTGGTAATTAAAATTGTTTTGATACTGTACATATACATTCTTTTGATAAATTCAATCTCTAAAGAATATATTTCATCATATAAAAGAAATCCTAAGGAATTATTATAAGAAAAATTATAGGAAAAATGTAACACATCATTAAAAAGTATTTCATTAAAAAATAATAACATTGTTAAAAAATAATAACATCATTAAAAAATAATATAATATAATGATATAACAATATGTTAAAAATGATGTAGCAACAAAGTTTTCATTTTAAAACCTGTCTGTCATAAGTTGCAGACCGCCTGGCAGGGCCCTTATAGGGTGGTGGAACAGAGATGTGACACCACTTATATAATCGGCTCTTGCGTTGGAACTGGAGGGCGCCGCATGCTCCATGTGAACATGATGAAACCTTACCAGGAGCGCTCCGAGGAGGTGACTGCTATATGTGCGCCCAACTCGCATGAGTTTGACAGCCTTCCTCTCCCAGACCTGCTGGGAGACGGTCAGTTGTCAGGAGATTTAGGGGAGGTCGCAGTGGGAGACAGGTTGAGCCCTCAGGAGCGTATTGAGGTACAACAACTGTTAATGGAGAAGCATACCACCTTCTCTAATGTACCTGGATACACTCCTCTGGCCACTCACCGGGTAGAAACCCCAGGACAACTTCCCATGCGCCAGACCCCCTACCGCATCCCGGAAGCGGTGTGGGAAAATATGCGCAAGGAAATCGAGGAGATGCTCCAGCTGGGGATGATTGAACTCTCAGACAGCCCCTGGGCTTCCCCGGTAGTTCTTGTACCAAAGCAGGATGGTACGACCCGTTTTTGTGTGGACTACCGGAGGCTGAACGAGAAGACCGTGTCGGACACCTATCCCATGCCCAGGATAAACGAACTGCTGGACAGGATGGCCAGGGGCCAATACCTCACTACCATTGACTTGTGTAAGGGGTATTGGCAGATTCCCTTGGCCCCGGACGCCATCCCTAAGTCGGCCTTTGTCACCCCATTCGGCTTGTACCAATTTAAGGTCATGCCGTTTGGGATGAAAAACGCCCCGGCTACCTTTCAGCGGATGGTGGACCGCCTCCTAGATGGGTTCCAAGACTATACTTGTGCATATCTAGATGATATTGCCATCTTTAGCAATACCTGGCAGGAACACTTGGCCCATATAGGAGCGGTCCTAGACAGAATTAGGGAAGCAGGTCTAACGCTGAAGCCAGCCAAATGTAGTATAGGGATGGCCGAGGTACAATATCTGGGCCATCGGGTGGGCTGTGGGAAGCAGAAACCAGAACCAGCCAAAGTAGAGGCCGTAGCCCAATTGCCCACCCCTAGGACTAAGACTCAGGTATTGGCGTTTTTAGGGACAGCAGGGTATTATCGGAAATTCGTCCCCAAATCCGTTCAGGGGTTCCAGAGGTATGGAAAAGTCTCTTTGGACCGGCCGCACGCCTGTTTGCATGCTCAAAACAGTTCCACAGATTCAGGCTGTGTGGTCGGTCTATTTCTGCCTTGAAAAATAACAAAGTCCCGTTCGAAGGCGGCATTCGAATCATCGATGCACTTCGACTTCTGTCGAAGTGTCGAAGTCAAACGGGATTAACCTTCCTCGATGGTTGTTAGGTGAGTGGTAGTCAATTTCACATGACAAGATGACAAAGTCCCATTCAAACGTGTGTTTGAATCTTCGAATGGGACTTACAGTAGTCTCCAGCCGCAGTGTCGAAGGGAATGGAAGGGTGCAGGTCAGCGGTGTTCGTGCAAATGTGTGACCGATTTCCGTTCCAGAGATTTGACGGCACACACCGCTGACCGTGTTCGGCTGTATTAAAATGGCCGCCGCCACGTGTTCGACTGTCTAATGGCGGCCATTTCGACTACTTCGGCACTTCGGCTGTATCCGAAGTGCCATATCAAATGTTCCCATTCTCTGCACATCACAGTTAATGGGCCAGAAACTGTTTTTGTCCTTGTGGGTGTGGGCAATGTGGGTGATGGTAGGAAGGAAAAAAGGTAGAGGTTCCCAGGCAACAGGGTAGGACGCTGGTTGTAGCGGAGTAGCAGGGGTTAATCCAAGGATTCTCCGCTGGAAACACAGATTCAGCATACAGAGTTACAAAACACAGCATAATCCCCCTCCCCAAGGACTAGACGACACATAGTCTGGGAGTAAACTGGCCTTTAATGCACCAGCTCTGCTTTTATGTGTTTTTCCCATGCAAGGGAGGCAACTTCCATAATTATTACAGTATCCAATCACATAGTCAGTACCTTCCCCACATGTCCTCCCATTAGCTTAACAATTAACCTTATTAAAATGTACACACTTTTCCCCAATTCTCGGATGTACCCCAAATATGGGGGGTACACCTTTAAATGAGGGATCCCCTTGTAGCCCTGATCTGGGTGAGAAACATACTCAAAAATCACCCCGATCGGACCAGGGGTTCGGGAGTTATTGAAGGGTAAAGATTTGACCGACCGCACGGGCACAGTAGCCGAAAATAGTTCCATGAGTTCTGGCCCTGCAGTCGGTCTCAGTTCACATGTAAAAAGTCCAGAAAGTCTTTGCCATCCATTACTAACTTTGCCTTCGGATGAATCCCCTGGTTCGCGGGATTCATCGTACCGAATGGTGGGCTGTTGGTGTGTTTTATTCGCCATTTTCTGGAGTGCTGGAGGTCTTAGCGGTGCTTGGTTAGTCGAGTGTCCGATTTGAGTTCCAGACACTCGACGACCAAACACCGCTGTTTGTGCGTAAGATGGCCGCCGCCACACAATTAACAGCCTTTGCAACATTGTTGCCTTTCGGTAATGAGGGGCACACGACTACACCGGGGTGGTCCCTCATTCGGTATTTTACAACGTTTTCGTGAGAAATGCAATGCATACAGTTCAGGAACCGATTGCCTGAAGATCTTCCCAACAGCAATACGGCCATTTTAATCCTAGTTCATTAGAATCTCGAAAGTCCTTTCTCAGTCCCTTGGTGGCTAGGTTTGCCACACTGGTACACATACATTATAGATCCATGCAACACCTGGGGATCTGTTACAGAGGGATACACCCAGCAGTCAGGAATAGAGGGATAGACCCAGCAATCATGGATAGAGGGATAGACCTGGCAATTAGGGATAGAGGGATACACCCAGCAATCAGGAATAGAGGGATAGACCCAGCAATCAGGAATAGAAGGATAGACCCGGCAATCAGGGATAGAGGGATAGACCCGGCAATCAGGGATAGAAGGATAGACCCGGCAGTCAGGGATAGAGGGATAGACCCGGCAGTCAGGGATAGAAGGATAGACCCGGCAATCAGGGATAGAGGGATAGACCCGGCAATCAGGGATAGAGGGATAGACCCAGCAATCAAGGATAGAGGGATACACCCAGCAGTCAGGAATAGAGGGATAGACCCAGCAATCAGGAATAGAAGGATAGACCCGGCAATCAGGGATAGAGGGATAGACCCGGCAATCAGGGATAGAGGAATAGACGCGGCAATCGGGGATAGATGGATAGACCCGGCAATCGGGGATAGAGGGGATAGACCATGCAATCAGGGATAGAGGGATACACCTTGCAGTCGGGGATAGAGGGATACACCTGGCTATCAGGGATAGAGGGATAGACCTGGCAATCCGGGATAGAGGGATAGACCTGGCAATCCGGGATAGAGGGATAGACCCAGCACTAAGGGATAGAAGGATAGACCCGGCAATCAGGGATAGAGGGATACACCTTGCAGTCGGGGATAGAGGGATACACCCGGCAATCAGGGATAGACCTAGCAATCAGGGATAGAGTGATACACCCGGCAATCATGGATAGAGGGTTACACCTTGCAGTCGGGGATAGAGGGATACACCCAGCAGTCAGGAATAGAGGGATAGACCCAGCAGTCAGGAATAGAGGGATAGACCCAGCAATCATGGATAGAGGGATAGACCCAGCAATCAGGGATAGAGGGATAGATCCAGCAATCAGGGATAGAGGGATAGACCCAGCAATCAGGGATAGAGGTATACACCCAGCAATCAGGGATAGAGGGATACACCCAGCAGTCAGAAATAGAGGGATAGACCCAGCAATCAGGAATAGAAGGATAGACCCGGCAATCAGGGATAGAGGGATAGACCCGACAATCAGGGATAGAGGGATAGACCCGGCAATCAGGGATAGAGGAATAGACCCGGCAATCAAGGATAGAGGGATAGACCCGGCAATCGGGGATAGAGGGATAGACGCGGCAATCGGGGATAGATGGATAGACCCGGCAATCGGGGATAGAGGGATAGACCCGGCAATCAGGGATAGAGGGATACACCTTGCAGTCGGGGATAGAGGGATACACCTTGCAGTCAGGGATAGAGGGATACACCCGGCAATCAGGGATAGAGGGATAGACCTGGCAATCAGGGATAGAGGGATAGACCCAGCAATAAGGGATAGAAGGATAGACCCGGCAATCAGGGATAGAGGGATAGACCTGGCAATCAGGGATAGAGGGATAGACCCAGCAATAAGGGATAGAGGGATACACCTTGCAGTCGGGGATAGAGGGATACACCCGGCAATCAGGGATAGAGTGATACACCCGGCAATCATGGATAGAGGGATACACCTTGCAGTCGGGGATAGAGGGATACACCCAGCAGTCAGGAATAGAGGGATAGACCCAGCAATCAAGGATAGAGGGATAGACCCAGCAATCATGGATAGAGGGATAGACCCAGCAATCAGGGATAGAGGGATAGACCCAGCAATCAGGGATAAAGGGATACACCCGGCATTCAGGGATAGAGGGATAGACCTCGCAATCAGGATAGAGGGCAGTCAGCGTTAGTAAGTAATGTAATTAACCTAGTTAACCCATTTAGTGCCATGCAGTGTGTAGTAGAAAGCACACATGGAGGGTTCCAATGTCTTTTTAAATTAAGTTTTGAGAGCCATTGAACAAGGTCAAACTGATTGGATGTCTGTGGGGAACTAACTCTGGGCTGAGGCAGTGAGATGGGAACGTGGGAAGCCATGTGTCAAGTTGGGGTTGAAGAGCTGTCACTCTAGCAGTGTGATAGGATTTGTCACATATCAACCATGTAATACATGTCCTCCTGGGATGATAGAGAGGAAGCTCAGATTACAGCACCAACACTCTCATCTGAAAATTAGTGAGATCCTCTGTACTCTGCACCGCAATGCTTACAATGTAATGTCCAAGCTAGATATTAATGGGAATAGATCATCTCTGTCCAGACACTGCGAGGCACCGAGCTTACAATCTAATGTCCTAATTAGACGCCTCTGGCTCTAGGCTCCATTTACTGGCACTGCGAGGCACAGAGCTTACAATCTAATGTCATAATTAGACGCCTCTGGCTCTAGGCTCCATTTACTGGCACTGCGAGGCACAGAGCTTACAATCTAATGTCCTAATTAGACGCCTCTGTCTCTAAGCTCCATTTACTGGCACTGCCAGGCACAGAGCTTACAATCTAATGTCCTAATTAGACACCTCTGGCTCTAAGCTCCATTTACTGGCACTGCGAGGCACAGAGCTTACAATCTAATGTCCTAATTAGATGCCTCTGGCTCTAAGCTCCATTTACTGGCACTGCAAGGCACAGAGCTTACAATCTAATGTCCTAATTAGACGCCTCTGGCTCTAGGCTCCATTTACTGGCACTGCGAGGCACAGAGCTTACAATCTAATGTCCTAATTAGACGCCTCTGTCTCTAAGCTCCATTTACTGGCACTGCCAGGCACAGAGCTTACAATCTAATGTCCTAATTAGACGCCTCTGTCTCTAAGCTCCATTTACTGGCACTGCCAGGCACAGAGCTTACAAACTAATGTCCTAATTAGACGCCTCTGTCTCTAAGCTCCATTTACTGGCACTGCGAGGCACAGAGCTTACAATCTAATGTCCTAATTAGACGCCTCTGGCTCTAGGCTCCATTTACTGGCACTACGAGGCACAGTTTACAATCTAATGTCCTAATTAGATGCTTCTGGCTCTAGGCTGCATTTACTGGCACTGCGAGGCACAGAGCTTACAATCTAATGTCCTAATTAGACGCCTCTGTCTCTAAGCTCCATTTACTGGCACTGCCAGGCACAGAGTTTACAATCTAATGTCCTAATTAGACGCCTCTGGCTCTAGGCTCCATTAACTGGCACTGCGAGGCACAGAGCTTACAATCTAATGTCCTAATTAGACGCCTCTGTCTCTAAGCTCCATTTACTGGCACTGCCAGGCACAGAGCTTACAATCTAATGTCCTAATTAGACGCCTCTGGCTCTAAGCTCCATTTACTGGCACTCGAGGCACCTTACAATCTAATGTCCTAGGCGCCTCTGTCTCTAAGCTCCACTGGCACTGCCAGGCACACAAACTTACAATCTAATGTCCTAATTAGGCGCCCTCTGGCTCTAAGCTCCATTACACTGGCACTCGAGGCACAGAGCTTACAATCTAATGTCCTAGTAGGCGCCTCTGGCTCTAGGCTCCATTACTGGCACTGCGAGGCACAGAGCTTACAATCTAATGTCCTAATTAGGCGCCTCTGTCTCTAAGCTCCATTTACTGGCACTGCGAGGCACAGAGCTTACAATCTAATGTCCTAATTAGACGCCTCTGTCTCTAAGCTCCATTTACTGGCACTGCGAGGCACAGAGCTTACAATCTAATGTCCTAATTAGACGCCTCTGGCTCTAGGCTCCATTTACTGGCACTACGAGGCACAGTTTACAATCTAATGTCCTAATTAGATGCTTCTGGCTCTAGGCTGCATTTACTGGCACTGCGAGGCACAGAGCTTACAATCTAATGTCCTAATTAGACGCCTCTGTCTCTAAGCTCCATTTACTGGCACTGCCAGGCACAGAGCTTACAATCTAATGTCCTAATTAGACGCCTCTGGCTCTAGGCTCCATTTACTGGCACTGCGAGGCACAGAGCTTACAATCTAATGTCCTAATTAGACGCCTCTGTCTCTAAGCTCCATTTACTGGCACTGCCAGGCACAGAGCTTACAATCTAATGTCCTAATTAGACGCCTCTGGCTCTAAGCTCCATTTACTGGCACTGCGAGGCACAGAGCTTACAATCTAATGTCCTAATTAGACGCCTCTGGCTCTAGGCTCCATTTACTGGCACTGCGAGGCACAGAGCTTACAATCTAATGTCCTAATTAGACGCCTCTGGCTCTAGGCTCCATTTACTGGCACTGCGAGGCACAGAGCTTACAATCTAATGTCCTAATTAGACGCCTCTGTCTCTAAGCTCCATTTACTGGCACTGCCAGGCACAGAGCTTACAATCTAATGTCCTAATTAGACGCCTCTGTCTCTAAGCTCCATTTACTGGCACTGCGAGGCACAGAGCCTACAATCTAATGTCCTAATTAGACGCCTCTGGCTCTAGGCTCCATTTACTGGCACTGCGAGGCACAGAGCTTACAATCTAATGTCCTAATTAGACGCCTCTGGCTCTAAGCTCCATTTACTGGCACTGCCAGGCACAGAGTTTACAATCTAATGTCCTAATTAGACGCCTCTGCCTCTAAGCTCCATATATTGGCACTACGAGGCAGAGCTTCTAATCTAATGTCCTAATTAGACGCCTCTAGCTCTAAGCTCCATATACTGGCCCTGCCAGGCACAGAGCTTACAATCTAATGTCCTAATTAGACGCCTCTGTCTCTAAGCTCCATTTACTGGCACTGCCAGGCACAGAGCTTACAATCTAATGTCCTAATTAGACACCTCTGGCTCTAAGCTCCATTTACTGGCACTGCGAGGCACAGAGCTTACAATCTAATGTCCTAATTAGACGCCTCTGGCTCTAAGCTCCATTTACTGGCACTGCGAGGCACAGAGCTTACAATCTAATGTCCTAATTAGACGCCTCTGGCTCTAGGCTCCAGTTACTGGCACTACAAGGCACAGCTTACAATCTAATGTCCTAATTAGATGCTTCTGGCTCTAGGCTCCATTTACTGGCACTACAAGGCACAGCTTACAATCTAATGTCGTAATTAGACGCCTCTGCCTCTAAGCTCCATTTATTGGCACTGCCAGGCACAGAGCTTACAATCTAATGTCCTAATTAGATGCCTCTGGCTCTAAGCTCCATTTACTGGCACTGCCAGGCACAGTGCTTACAATCTAATGTCCTAATTAGACGCCTCTGGCTCTAGGCTCCACAGAAGATTATATTTTTTAAATGAGTTTGGTCTTTTGATTGCATCGTTCATTAGATTAATACATGCTTGAAGCTCTACCTTCCAAATTTCTGCATTGTTTTTCTCCTTAAGCTAATCAAGTGTTTGTTCGCATACACCCGGTGTAACGGACCGTTTTGCACACAAGGGGTAAAAACCGTTTAGGCGATCGGCCCCCTTTCCAGAGATACAGGCACAGCTACTGCAGAACACCAAACTCCTGAACTGGATACAAAATAGCACTCCAACTCCAGAACTGGAACCTCCCAAATAGCTGCTAGCAGACGAACAGGAAAAACAGACAATCAGCTTACACTCCTGGCAATCAGTCTCTAACAGCATACAGTGAATCCCCCCAAGAGCGAGACAAGGCTCCGTGTTGAGGGTCAAGCAGTGGTCTGAGGTGCTGGCACACCCAGCCTGGTTTTTATTACAGTCTTGCAAATACAGGACCGCCCACAGGGAGGTATAAAACAACCAATCACATCACAGTTACATCCCACATATTCCCTCCCCTTATCCTGAGAGGAAACCCAATTATACATACAGTTAAAACATACTTTCTACCCAACTTTCATAACTCTAAAACCATACATCACATTCACATAAAATTACATATGCACAATCAATCCATTCAGGGGAACAACATATTCAAAAATGGCACAAATCAGACAAGGGGTTCAAAAGTTAATAAAAAGTCATTTGTGACTAAATGAAGCATGGCTTTCTGGCCCAAACCAGTTTCAGAGTCTTCTATCCTGGAGATAAGTAATTCAATTATCTCCCAGGATAGACACAAGTCTCCATTAAGCACATGGTTGCAAAAAGACACAAAACACTTTAAAATACATAAAGTCACATTTATACATAAAACACAGACATTTCACATATCCCCAGATAGCTCAGGTCTGAGCGCACATTATTAAGTGAATGGCTCTCAGACCACACGAATACAGTTTAATCGCCATGGAGCCAAAGTCTTTACAGTCAGTTTCATACAAATGGGCTCCATGGGATTCCTATCTGGGGTATAACACATTCAAACAAATCTACTGAACCCCAGGCAGAAAGGCACGAATACAGCTTTTCTGCAGGCAAAAATAAAGTCTTTTAAAAGGGGGCCATAGTCCAAAGGCAGCAGGCGAGCAACCAGGCTTCTCCAATGCAATGTGGCGAGATTGGTCTCGTCACACCCGGTCCTTCAGATATCCCCACAGGAAGTGATCGGGAGCTGAAAGGTCGGGCAAACGTGGCAGCCAGTTGATCAGGGAATTTCTTGAAATTATCTGCTCGTTGAACAGTTGGTCCCAGGTGACCCTGGCTTTATGGGCAGAAGCCCCATCCTGTTGAAACCACAATGTTTTCAGGTGAGAAAAACATTTTCATATCCTATCTCACACCAGTAACTGTCAAAGCACCACCACAAAATTCCACTATTTTTATTTGTTCCTGCGTGAAATTATCCATGATCAGTCTCCCAAGACTCAGTTATAATATGTACCTGCAGCAAAAAAACTGAACTATTAACAAATAAGTTGTTTAAATCTTAAATCCTACTCTGAATTATGTCCCACCTTGGAAGAACATCTGGGAGAAATAAGCATCACATAACACCAAGGCCCAGTGGCTGCTGGACCTGAAAGCAGTCCATTGCATGATGCACAGTCGAAGATACCACACGAAGAGCATTCATCAAGAAATCAATGGGCAAGTGTAAAACAACTCTAGAAGACAATTCCAAGAAAATAAGACAATGCTGTTCTGCATAGACCTCAATCCCCTCAGCTAGATCATCAAGAAGAGTGGATATGGATACATGTTCAAGAGTGGAGCTACCGTCAACCACCTACTCTACATGGACGACATCAAGCTGTATGCCAAGACGGAGCGTGACATTGACTCACTGATCCACCTAACCAGGATATCCAGCAAGGACATCTGAATGTTGTTCGGACTAGAGAAGTGTAGGTGGATGATAGCAACAAGAGGGAAGATGACCAGGACAGAAGCAGTTCAAGTACCAGAAGGCCAAATAGGACATGTGGAGAACAACTACAAGTTCCTGGGAGTACTACAAACACATGGCAACCATGAGTCAGAGGCATGGAGGATAGCAATATCCATGTACCTACAGAAAGTCAGAGAGGTCCTGAAGTCCCAGCTCAAAGCTAAGAACAAGATCCAAGCCATCAACACTCTACCTGTCCTCTCCTGATCTCTCCCCGTCCCTCTTGACTAGTGTCTCTGACTGCCTCTCTGCTATTTCTAACTGGATGGCTGCCCACTTCCTTAAACTAAACTTGACCAAAACTGAAATTCTGGTCTTTCATCCCTCAAGTGTTGTTACTCCTGTGTCTGTCTCCCTCCAAGTAAACGGTGCTACCATCAGCTCCACCACGCAGGCTCGCTGCCTAGGTGTTCTCTTTGACTCCGACCTCTCCTTCAAGCCTCATGTTCAATCTATCGCCAAATCCTGTCATTTCAATGAGGATGTATAATTTGTGTGGTTATATTGTATTTTTATTATGTTTTGGGGTGTTTTATAATTTTGTGTATATTTTCCTGTAACTGAGAGATAATCGAATTAAGGTCATTTAGACTCAATTATCTCGCAGCTACATGAATTAAGGGGAAGAGTTTACGTATGAATCTGAAGGGAGACTGTGTATTGTGGGTGTGTTCTACATAATGGAATTATTGCTGTGCATTGTGTATTAAAGGAGGCCATTTGGCCAGATTAAACATTCCAGTTTGTACTCCCAGAACTAGGTGTTATCTGTTTACTGGGAGGGGAAAGGGCTAATCACTAATCGCTGTTCCAGTGTGGAGGATTCAACGGGGAAAGTCCTTGTAAGGACTAGAGTTCCCAGGACTGAGTGTCGTCCAGTGCCTGGGAGTGGATAGAGCGAGTTCCTCATTCGGCTCCAGGACAGAGTGGTTCCAGGACCCCCGTTAAGCCACGGCAATTGGGGCAGTAGCGCTGAGGTTTTTCCCCTGTTCCAGCTAGGAAGCGGTCCTTTGGAGGAGGTACACAGCTGGGGTACAGGGAGCTCCGTTACACCACTGTCATGATACTTACCTGTTTGACGCCGTGGAACCTATCCTCTCCTCAGGTCGCGCGGGCAAAATGCACCACTTGGCCATGCAGCTTGAGAAAGTTTAACGCAAATTATGTTATACTTACTAATTCAGCGCCAGTGAACCACTCCTCTTTTCTGTTCACGCTTGCCGAATTCACTGCTCAGCCACATCTTCAAACTCCACATAGAACTTTGGACTCTGCCCACTTGAATGGTGTGTCTTTATATAGTTTGAATTTGTGAAACGGCGCATCTGCTTTTAAAGTGACCATGTCATATAGGTGACCCAATTTTTGTGCTTTTTAAAGTTGCAGAGATTACATGGACCAGTCAAAAGCTATACAAAAAAAGTGCTAGAGCTTAGTGAATAATCCCCTTAGACAAATAATCTAGGGTACCAAAAATGATATAAATTCGACCTTATATGTATAGAGTCCGAGTTCGTATTCAATACATTGAAGTATAGGAGGATGGGGATATCTGTCCTGTTTGCTCCACAAAGTATCCAAACTGTAATTATTCCTGTACCTTTAAAGCAGGGATGGAGAACCTTTTATCTGCCAAGGCTCATTTGGATATTGAAAACATCATACGCGGGCCATACAAAACTATCAACTTAAAAATTAGCTTGCTGTATTTAGTCAAACATTGAATTAACTCACTCCTAATTTGATAGCTGGAACGGATTCTCTTTGGTGTGATGTTAACTGGTATTAACGATGTTGCTACTCGCAGTGTGTGTGTATGTGTGTGTGTGTGAGGTGCAGTCTGTGTGTGTGAGGGCTGCAGTGTGTGTAAAGGGTGCAGTCTGTGTGTGTGAGTGAAGCGTGCAGAGTGTGTGTGTATGAGTGAGAGATGCAGTGTGTGTGTTTGTGAGGGATGCAGTGTGTGTGAGGGGTGCAGTGTGTTTGTGTGAGGGGTTCTGTGTGTATGGGGGTGCAGTGTGTTTGTGTGAGGGGGTTCTGTGTGTATGGGTGGTGCAGTGTGTTTGTGTAAGGGGTTCTTGTGTGTGTGGGGGTGCAGTGTGTTTGTGTGAGGGGTTCTGTGTGTGTGAGAGGGGGTGCAGTGTGTTTGTGTGAGGGGGTGTAGTGTGTTTGTGTGAGTTGTGTGAGGAGTTCTGTATGTGTGTGGGGTGCAGTTTGTGTGAGGTGGTGTAGTGTGTGTCAGGGGTCTACAGTGGTGGGGATGATCAGGGAGAAAATTTATATATATATTTTTTAATTGAAAAGAGGGGGAAAATGTATGTACTCCCCCCCTTCTTCTTACCTTTGGCCTGGAAGGAGAGGACATATCACTGCAATCCCTGGTGGTCACAGCCCCCCGGGTCCTTTCTCCCTCCCTCTCCTTTAACAAACTGTGCGGAGACCGGTGACGGAGATCTCCCCACCGGCCCGAAAAAGGCAGATAGAAGGGCCGCTCCATATGATTTTGCGGGCCTTATACGGCCCACGGGCCAGACATTACCCACCCCTGCTTTAAAGGATACAAAATGTGCACATAATATAATATTGCACACTTTTTTTTTAACCCCCCAAATGGAACCCTTACATAAAATACTGTTGCCAATAACCACAAACAGCGATCTAACACTAGAATGGAGATGTTACCACTCCGATGGACGGTCGTTGCTGCAGTCAGACCGAGATGGAGCTTCCACAAGTCGGGACGACACCCGCACTGCACACCCCTGTAATTGTGTAAAAGCTCTGGAGGCCACTTTCCATCAACATGTTTCACCCACTTCCCAGGGGCTTTGTGACGATAGGAGGCAGCAGCTATGAATAGTGATATCGATTTGATTCCTATCTTAATCCCAATGTCTTAAGTTTAAAGTCATAGTGTCCTTTTTAACTCCTTCGGCATTAAAAGATGATAGAGATGTGGTATGTCTTTGTTCCTTATTTGTAACAGTCTATTAACTTGCACCAACATTTCTGATAGTACATTCAATACATTATGAAGCTTTGCATGTCCTTGCATGTTATATAATATACAATATTATACTACAACTTAATGAACACATCATTAATGGCATAACGGCATATTGTAATGCTACTAAAATTCAATACGTGTAAATTCAGACCACCTGCATCTAAACCGGTTCAGATATTATCATAAAAATCATATTGTACCATAAAATTTATCATAATTAAAATAACTTGAGATCAGTGTAAGTGGAAAGTACTAGATAATTAAACAAATATCTTGTTAAAACTTCATTAGAATCATCTAAAATAATCAAGTAAATATAAATGTCATCCAATATTGCAAAATATCTGAAATATATCTAGAAATTATGTTTGTGCAGAAGGGCAAATGTGAGTAAAACGAAATATCAGAACAAATTAATAAGAACACAATACCTTATAAAATATTATAAAATATTGGCTAGTTCAAACTAGTTGAAACAATACGTTGCATGAATTTGCATTTTATATTGTTATGTACGTTCCCTCACTCTCACTTTTAGCATCCTTTTTGTTTGGCCAACGTATTGTAATCCACAAGTGCAGCTTAGAAGATATACCACTTGTTTGGTGTGACATGTGATGCATTTGTGTCCTGAAAGATTGAAATTTCATAATCCTCCAATAAGGAGCACCAGTCAATTTCCAAACATTGCAACTCCTAATAGATGGCTCTGTATAAAGTGTCCATCAGGGGTAGGCATTCTGTAACTGTGGACCAACTTGCTTTTAATGGTTGGGGCTCCTCTAAAAATGATCTTAGGTTTTGGAGGTAAAATAGTACTTAAAATAGGATCCTGCTTTAAAAACTTTTTTAAAAATTGGGATTGTGCACTATAATAAAAAATTATAGGGCAAATAAAGTCCGTATTATCTGTACTCATCAATTTTCTGGTGGACAGTTAAAGTAGTTGTATTCTCTCTGTATCTCTCTTACTTTGTTCAAAGCCGATTTGAATGGTAGTTTTTCTCTAAAAATTGAGTTTTAACTTTGTCCACTTGTTCTTCACAAATATTGTCATCTGAACAATTCTTTTTGATCCTCCTGAATAGGCCCTGGGGAGATAGCGCAGCTAAGCGGACAAGGGCACATGTATGAGTGTGGGGACAGATGCGTGTGATTGGTTGTGTATGAATGTGTGGTTTGGTGGGGGGTGGTCTTACCTCAGTGCCACTTGGGATTCAGCTGAGGTGCGGTGCTGGGTTCCGGCATTTGTCCCATTTTTTCTTTCGGTGAGTATTGTTCCTTCTGTCCGGATTCTTTCCCCCCCCCCTTTTAGTTCATGAGGATGGCAGTTTTCTCTCCCACTTCCAATTCATTAGGGTATTCCGCTTGGGGCTCGAATTCCTGGGAATTGATAGCAGGGGGTTCAGGGGGCCTTCATTCTGTATAGGGGCTGCTACAGAGGCCTCTAGGCTTGGTATGCCGGCGCAGGTGGTTCAGAAAATCGGGAGGTGGGAGTCGGGGCGTTATATATCCTATGTTCGCCCTGCTGGTTTCCTAAGTTGATTTCTCTCTGCAGGTCCCGTTCCCCCTAGAATATGGATCATGGGACACTCCTATGTCTATTGGGCCAGGAGGTGTGCGCAGGTCCAACCTGGAGGTTCGGTCGTTTGGCACCAGAGGCATGAGGTGGGTGAGGCTCCTCCCCGACTTGGTTCAGCTGTACCGCCTCCTGGGGGTCCGAGTGTCCTTGTTATCCATCTGGGGGGAATGACACATGGGTTCAGTGCCCATATGGGATTTAGTGTCTGCTGTTAAGTGGGACATGGCACGCATCCTGGTTTTATTTCCCGGATGTACGCCTGGTTTGGTCCGAGGTTATCGTCTGTAATTTCCGTCACCCATCGGAAACTGAACAGGAGGGTTTCTAGATTTGTTTTGAGTGCTCGGGGAATTCCAGTTCGCCATAGCGTCTTTGAGCGGGATGCTGCCAATCTATTTCGGGGGGATGTGGTGCACTTGATGGAGGTCGGGCTCGACCTCTTTAATTTCGCCCTGCATTAAGCGGTGGAACAGGTCTTGAGTGGTTTCGGTGGGGTCCCCTGCCGAAGCACAGTATTGCCTAAGTACTAATATACTTACCCAGTGGAAGAAGAAGAATGTTACACTGTATGTAAGTTTAAATAAAAAGTATACAAACGTAGCCAGGATTCAGCTGTAAGCATTTGCAACACTTACAACAATCAAGTAACATACATTCATATAAAATGTAAGCTACTTAGCCTGTCAATGGAATGACAGGAATGAATAAGTAGATAACTCCCTAATTCCCACGGTATCAGGGAGTTATCTACTAAAAGGCTGAATGACCTGAATTGGTCTTTCAGCCAAATTTACTAATACTAAGTAAAGATTACTTAGTATTAGTAAATTATGCCCCTACTTGCTATACCGCGAGTAGGGGCATGTCTAGTAAACAGTGAGCAGCCTCTGGCTGCTCACTGTAAGTAAAAAAGCACGTCCCCCCCTCAGGAGCCCCCACCTATGCCGTGCGAGTGGCGGCTTCTAACCTGAAGGGGGGACCTATTGTCCTCCCCTCTGGCCCCCACCCCAGAACGGCGGGTGGGGACCCTAAAGTAAAATAATGGGGGGTTGGGACCTATTGTCCTCCCCCGGGTCCCCACCCCTGAGCGGCGGGTGGGGGCCCTAAATACCAATAAGGCGGGGACCTATTGTCCTCCCCCCAACCCCCACCCCTGAGCAGCAGGTGGGGGCCCTAAATTAGAATAATGTCCTCCCCCTGCCCCCATCCGTGAGCAGTGGGTGGGGGCCCTAAATAAAAATTGGGGGGAATCTAATGTCCTCCCCCCTGGCCCCCACCTGTGAGTGGTGGGTGGGGGCCCTAAATAAAAATTGTGGGGGGGGAACCTAATGTCCTCCCCCCTGGCCCCTACCCCGAGTGGTGGGTTGGAGCCCTAAATTAAAATAAGGGGGGGACCTAATGTCTTCCCCCCTGGCCCACCACCCCTGAGTGGCGGGTGGGGGCCCTAAATAAAAATGTAACCCCCCGAGGTGACTAGGGGTCCCCAAACCCCTAGTCACCCCCTTCCCCCAAAAAATTAACCTCTAATGAGGAGGGGGACCTTTAACTAAGTACCTGTAAAAATAAAATAAAACTTACCATTTGATGTTTTCTTTCTTCTAAAATCTTCTTTTTTAAGCCCCAAAAAAGGGGCATAACGGTATAGCGAGTAGGGGCATAATTTACTAATACTATTTTTACTTAGTATTAGTAAATGTGGCTGAAAGACCAATTTAGGTCTTTCAGCCTTTTGGTCGCTAACTCCGTGATACCGTGGGAATTAGGGAGTTATCTACTAAGTGGCTGCAATAGAAGTCCCGAAGGGTCGAAGTGCCGAAGTCCTGAATTTCGGAATGCCGAGCCGAACCGAACCGAAAATTTTCCACATGCCTAATATCAAGTAAAGGAGAATATTAAAATAAATTATAGATGTGTTAAGCAGTATTTGCTATAATTATATTATATGTTATAATTAATGCTGTGGCCTGTTTCATCCATTGTATGTTGTCTGACATCATTTGGGTGGTAATTGGGATAGTTCTATGTTAGTATGCGGCATCACGATTCCCCACTATGGGACGTTATTAAGTCAAGGGGGATAATAGCAGCTTGGATTCAAAATAAAACTGTTAACATCCACACTTTTGAAGAAGGTTGTCGTTGGTGCAAGTTAATAGACTGTTTACAAATAATGAACAAAGAAACACCACATCTCTATCATCTTTTAATGCTGAAGGAGTTTAAACTTAAGACATTGGGATTAAGATAGGAATCAAATCGATATCACTATTCATAGCTGCTGCCTCCTATCGTCACAAAGCCCCTGGGAAGTGGGTGAAACATGTTGATGGAAAGTGGCCTCCAGAGCTTTCACACAATTACAGGGGTGTGCAGTGCGGGCATCCCGGCTTGTGGAAGCTCCATCTCGGTCTGACTGCAGCAACGACCGTCCATCGGAGTGGTGTTAGATCGCTGTTTGCGTGGTTATTGGGAACAGTACCACATTGATTTTATGTAAGGGTTCCATTTGGGGGGTTAGGGATTTAGAAAAATAAAATAAAGTATGCAATATTATACTATGTGCATTTTGTATCCCTTAAAGGATATATAACCGTTTGGATACTTTGTCGAGCAAACAGGACAGATATCTCCATCCTCCTAGATCTATACTTCAATGTATTGAATATGAACTGGGACTTTATACATATAAGGTCGAATTTATATAATTCTTGGTGAGACTATAAATTTAACCATTGATTGAGAATATTGTTATTAACCCCTTAAGGACACAACTTCTGGAATAAAATGGAATCATGACGGAATATTTTCGTCATGTGTCCTTAAGGGGTTAAATGTTTATGCTCTCTTGATTTTATAATACAAGCAAAAGCTATGTAAGCCTATATAATGATTGTTTGGGTCCTTACGCAATGTCCTATTGTGGTTTCTGCCTTGATACACATACAGTGAGTACAGTAAGTCTCTCTTAATTTGTGATATTGACATTGGCTTGTGTGGCAGACCGCCTGGTACCCCGACATGATTCCTAGCTATCACCGGGACACCATCACCTTGAGCCCCTAGTTGCCACAGCTTGGCCAGTGTCTTGTTGTTGCTTCCCACCCTGGACCAGGGTTCTGTGTTCCGCTTTGTGTATCATTCCCTCTGCCTATTCTGCTGCAGCCTTTCAGTGATTATAGTTATTGCCTTTATAACAGCAACTGCAACTCTTGGGCCCAGCTGTTTTGACTTGCAAACAGGTCCAAAGACTATCATTAGGATGCATACAAATCCACACAGGACACAAGTTCCAAAAGGAACTGACATACATAACTTTATTTTTCTTTGGACTAACCCATATGTTCATTACACATACATTGCTGTGACAACTCAATAAAAATACAAACAGTCAAATCACATTAGACAACATACAGGAACTTATAATAACCTAATGACATATCTATAAAGGGGTGGGAAAGACAATAATTAACATAAAACATCTTTCCTGTCTGCAGAAATAGCATTATGCAAATCTGCATGAATATGCAAATTAACCAGCCTATTGCATATTGCTGTTCCTGCCAACAAAGGGCACTACACAGGCTCCATAGCCAAATCCACCAAGTTGGTAGTAATCCTCAGTAGTACATGTGTCAGGATTATAGTGATCCAGCACGCAGAATAGTATCACACCCAGTGGCGTACACACAATCCACGGGGCCCCGGTGCGAAACTGAGCCGTGGGCCCCCCCATCCCCTGGCAGACACACACACAGACACACATACATACACACACATAGACACATACAGACAGACAGATACATACAGACACATGCACACATACATCCATACAGACACATTCATACATACATACAGACACATACATACAAACATACATACATAAGACACACATACAAAGACACACACAACATATACACATAAAGACACATACACACATACACACACACACAAGACACACATACATACAAAGACACATACATACATACACACATATATACAGACAGATACACACACAAGGCATACATACAAAGACACACACCTACATACCTACAAAGACACATACATACATACAGACACACACACACAAGACACACATACATACAGACACATACATACATACAAAGACACATATACACATACACAAGACACACATACATACAAAGACACATACATAGATACAAAGAATACAAAGACGCATACATAAGACACACATACGTACGAAGACACATACACACACACAAGACACACATACATACAGACATACACACATACATACAGATACACACACAAGACACATACATAAGACACACATACATACAAAGACAAATACACACAAAATATTTAAGTCACCCTCCTGTTTCCTACCTTTTAGGTGCAGGAGGGTGACTGGGGTCCAGTGGTGGCTCAGGTGGATGGGAGTCAGAGTTCCCATTCCCTATCTATGTGTCTGTCTCTCTGTCTGTCTATCTCTGCATCTGTCTGTCTATCGTCATATCTGTCTTTCTATCTCTGTATCTGTCTGTCTATCTATGTATCTGTCTCTCTATCTCTGTATCTGTCTTTCTATCTATGTGTCTGTCTCTCTATCTCTGTATCTGTCTGTCTCTCTATCTATGTGTCTGTCTATCTATCTCTGTATCTGTCTTTCTATCTATGTGTCTGTCTCTCTATCTCTGTATCTGTCTGTCTCTCTATCTATGTGTCTGTCTCTCTATCTCTGTATCTGTCTCTCTGTCTATGTGTCTGTCTATCTATCTCTGCATCTGTCTGTCTATCGTCATATCTGTCTTTCTTTCTATGCATCTGTCTCTCTATATCTGTATCTGTCTTTCTATCTATGTGTCTGTCTCTCTATTTCTGTATCTGTCTATCTCCGTATCTGCCTATCTATGTATCTGTCTGTCTCTCTATCTCTGTATCTGTCTCTCTATGTGTCTGTCTATCATCATATCTTTCTTTCTATCTATGTGTCTGTCTCTCTATCTCTCTATCTCTGTATCTGTCTATCTATGTGTCTGTCTCTCTATCTCTGTGTCTGTCTCTATCTATGTGTCTGTCCCACTATCTCTGTATCTCTCTACGTGTCTGTCTCTCTATCTCTGTATCTGTCTCTCTATCTGTCTGTCTCTATCTCTGTGTCTGTCCCTCTATCTCTGTGTCTGTCTCTATCTCTGTGTCTGTCTCTCTATCTCCGTGTCTGTCTCTATCTCTGTATCTGTCCCTCTATCTCCGTGTCTGTCTCTATCTCTGTGTCTGTCCCTCTATCTCTGTGTCTGTCTCTCTATCTCTGTGTCTGTCTCTCTATCTCTGTGTCTGTCCCTCTATCTCTGTGTCTGTCCCTCTATCTCTGTGTCTGTCTCTATCTCTGTGTCTGTCTCTCTATCTCTGTGTCTGTCCCTCTATCTCTGTGTCTGTCTCTATCTCGTGTCTGTCTCTATCTCTGTGTCTGTCCCTCTATCTCTGTGTCTGTCCCTCTATCTCTGTGTCTGTCTCTATCTCTGTGTCTGTCCCTCTATCTCTGTGTCTGTCTCTATCTCTGTGTCTGTCTCTCTATCTCCGTGTCTGTCTCTATCTCTGTATCTGTCCCTCTATCTCCGTGTCTGTCTCTATCTCTGTGTCTGTCCCTCTATCTCTGTGTCTGTCTCTCTATCTCTGTGTCTGTCTCTCTATCTCTGTGTCTGTCCCTCTATCTCTGTGTCTGTCCCTCTATCTCTGTGTCTGTCTCTATCTCTGTGTCTGTCTCTCTATCTCTGTGTCTGTCCCTCTATCTCTGTGTCTGTCTCTATCTCTGTGTCTGTCTCTCTATCTCTGTGTCTGTCCCTCTATCTCTGTGTCTGTCCCTCTATCTCTGTGTCTGTCCCTCTATCTCTGTGTCTGTCCCTCTATCTCTGTGTCTGTCTCTGGCTCTCTGTCTACCTGCATATTTTTCTGTTTATCTGCATACCTATCTCTGTACCTAGAAGGTTGTCTGTCTGTCTATGTCTTTTCTAGCACACAAATAGGGCATGCCTGCGTCTCTCTCTCCTCTCTCTACAGGAAATGGGTACATTGAGGGGAACGAACTGGAGAACTTCTTCCAGGAGCTGGAGGCAGCGAGGCGAGGTGCTGGGGTGGTAAGTTGATATAATGTTCCTTAGCTTCTCCTCCCAAAATAAATGTAACAAACAATGCATTACCTTTAGATTGTAAGCTCACGGGCAGGGCCCTCTACCTGTTGTATCGGTCTGTTCTTATTGTGTTTGTCTTTTTCCCAATTGTACAGCGCTGCAGAATTTGTTGGCGCTTTATAAATGCCAGTAATAATAATAATAATAATAATAACTAGACCCATTGCCATTTATTGATCAGTTAATTGACCCCTAGGGTGGACAGCACATTCTGTTTACTTTCCCAAACTTGCAGAATTTCTGCCCCTTACTGGTCATTTACAGCAAGCCTCGGTTTTGATAGATAACTCTTTTAATGTAAAACATCATGTTAGAGGCAGTAATACATTTTATAATTAAAATCCCAGGTTTGAGCCCAAATCTTAAAGTTCTAGGATTGTCAGAGAGAACGATGCTTTAAGGGCTATTAAGCTGCTTTGCAATATGTACATCTCCTCCCATGAGTTAGAAAGCAGATATTTAATCTGGACATTATGCTGTTGTGTCTGCAAATTCAGGTCAGCGTGCAGGTTCCTACATCTTACAAGCAATCACCATCAGCCAGACGTATGTAGAATGTCGCTAATCTGGGGAGACGTTATCCGTTATCACTCAGTGCCCTGGTCTGGGCGAGAGACACTCTGCCAATTTTTAGCCTGGCATTAGTGTGTTATCTCCCCTGGAAGGGTCTAGTACTAAGCAGAGCACAAAACAATCTCATGTACTTTATTATTCTACCAGGCAAGCAGGTAATACCGTGCTTTTATCATATTTCAGTTACCTGCAGTGAATCACATTATCCTCATAGGAACTTATTTAATGCTCAGAAAATTCACAATATTTAATGATGATTCAATATTTAATAGAATTTAGAACATATGCAGTAGTCCGTCATATGAGCTTGTCTATACGTGTGTCAGTCCTGGAAAAAATTTTATGCCAGTCCCATAAGTCACTGCGCCATATATTGTTGCATGTAATATGTAAGGCTATGTCTTGCCATGACAGATGATTGAGTAATATATATATATATTGCTTTTTCTAATATAAAATATTGGTCCTTTCAGAGTAAAACATTTAATTATACAGTAAGCATACCCACATGCAGACACAGACAATCTCACTGACACACACAGGCTCATTGATACACAGCCTCATAGACAAACAACCTCACTGATATACATAGGGCCATTGACATAAAAACACAAGCTCACTCACTAGCAGGCACACGCATGCAAGCAAGCTCCCTCACTAGCAGATGCACACACTCAGCTTAATGTCGTGGTTCTGGTGTCTATAGCTTGTCCCTACAGGCTTTTCAACGTAAACACTGACTTTTCACAGAAAAGGCAGTGTTTACATTGCTTCAAAGTGACACTGCTAGTGACAGTCACTCAGACGGTCACTAGAGGTGCTTCCTGTGTCAGTGCACCTACATTCAGGGCCTCCACACTCTGTAGGTGCTGAACGTTCCCCATAGAGATACATTGATTCAATGCATCTCTATGAGGAGATGCTGATTGGTGTAGCGTTTTGCAGCCAATCCTATGGCAAAGCATTGGATTGGCTGAGATAATCAAGCTTGATGATCTCAGCCATAGAGGCAGGGCCAGTCAAGGGGAGACCAGCACGCTGCGTGGGGGAAAAAAGGGGGCAAAAACACTATTTTAAAACACACATATACACCATGACAAACACAGAAACACACATATACCATGACAGATACACACCCCATGACAGACCATGACACAGACAGACCCCCACACACACCATTACACAGACAGACACACACACATATACTATGACACATACAGACACACACCCCATTACGGGGACACACACACACACACCATGACAGACAGACACACACCATGACAGACAGACACACACACACACCATACAGACAGACACCATGACACAGACAGGCAGACACACACCATGACAGACAGACACACACACACACACACACCATGACAGACAGACACACACACACCATACAGACAGACACCATGACACAGACAGACAGAGACACACACACACCATACAGACACACCATGACACAGACAGACAGACACACACACACACCATAACAGACAGACAGACACACCATAACAGACAAACACACCATAACAGACAGACAAACTCACACTGACACACATTGCTACTACCTGCAAGGGGGTTGTGCAGTGCAGATGGCTGTCTGTGCTGGCGGCGGTCTGCTGGCGGCCGCTGGGGGAGGTCTGCTGGCGGCCGCTAGGTGAGCTGCGCTGGCTCTGCTCTCCCGCCCTAGCGCGCTGCTGAATGAGACCGGGGCAGGAATATGACGTCATATTCCGGCTCCGGTCCCATTAAGCTGCACGCTGGGGAGCAGAGACAGTGCAGCTCCCCCAGCGGCCGCCAGCATACCTTCCCCAGTGGCCGCAGGTGCCGATGGCCCACCAGGAAATTTCCCGGTATCCCGGTGGGCCAGTCCAGCCCTGGCTTGAGTGTGTCAATGAGCTTGTCTGTAGTGAGCTTGTGTGTGTCAGTGATCTTGTCTGTAGTGATCATGTGTGTATCAGTGAGCTTACCTAGCCACTTCTGGACACTTATGGTGAATATTTTGTTAACTGTTGCGATGCTCATTTTATATGCAGTGTGTAGCATTCGTCTGAATGTTATATCAGTTATGTTTTTTTTTTATGTAAAACTGTATATTTTGCTTTACGGAGAGATAATGTGATTAACAGTACATTCTTGCACAATTATATCTCCTGTACAGCAAGGCATGCTGGGAAACAGCCGTGCAGGCTAAGTTCCCCACACAGTCCTCTGTAGTAAAACCCCTGCAATGTAATTCAGGAAACCCCTTGCATGGGGACTTGCTTAAATACTGTGACCGTGGAATAAAATGACAGTTGGCTCCCAGACTATGTGTCGTCTAGTTCTTGGGGAAGAAGGATTATTATTACGCTGCCTGCGTTTTACCTGCTTTATCCTGACTACCAGCGGAGATACAGTGGATTATACTGCTACTCCGTTACAATCATGTGTGTATCAGTGAGCTTGTCTGTAGTGAGCATGTGTGTGTTAGTGAGCTTGTCTGTAGTGAGCATGTGTGTGTCAGTGAGCTTGTCTGTAGTGAGCATGTGTGTGTTAGTGAGCTTGTCTGTAGTGAGCATGTGTGTGTTAGTGAGCTTGTCTGTAGTGAGCATGTGTGTGTCAGTGAGCTTGTCTGTAGTGAGCATGTGTGTGTGTCAATGAGCTTGTCTGTAGTGAGCATGTGTGTGTGTCAATGAGCTTGTGTGTGTGACAGTAAGCTTGTCTGTAGTAAGTTTGTGTTTGTATACCAATGAGTTTGTCTGTAGTAACATTGTATGCGTGCCAGAGTTTCTACTAAGTTTGTGTGTGTGTACCAGCAAGATTGTCTGTGTGTCAGTGAGATGGTCTTTCAATGAGCCTATTTGTGTGTATCAGTAAGCTTATGTTTTTATGTCAATGAGCATATGTGTATCAATGAGATTGTCTGTCTGTGAGCATATGTGAGTATGCTTATGAAATAAAATTTTTTTTAACCAATTATATATATATATATATATATATACACACACACACACTCATATACACACACTCTACATGGCACAATGATTTATGGAGCTGGCATACATTTTTTTTCAGGGCTGCTTTGTACCCCTAGTTCAACTCTGCAAAAAGGGACCAAGCATGGATGTCATTACAATTATGCCCCACTGAAAATATTCCTGTGGACGCCAATGCATATAGCATTTACATTCCATGTATTAAGTACAAAAACATTAATTTAATCTGTGATTACAACATCCGTCTGACCAGCCCTTCTTACTCTGCATTCCGAGTTATTTATATAAAAATATTAATTTAATCTGTGATTACAACATCCTCTGACCTGCCCTTCTTACTCTGCATTCCAAGTTATTAATATAAAAACATTAATTTAATCTGTGATTACAACATCCTTCTGACCGGCCCTTCTTACCCTGCATTCCGGATTATTAATTTAAAAACATTAATTTAATCTGCGATTACAACATCCTTCTGACCGGCCCTTCTTACCCTGCATTCCGGATTATTAATTTAAAAACATTAATTTAATCTGTGATTACAACATCCTCTGACCGGCCCTTCTTACTCTGCATTCCGAGTTATTAATATAAAAATATAAATTTAATCTGTGATTACAACATCCGTCTGACCGGCCCTTCTTACCCTGCATTCCGGATTATTAATTTAAAAACATTTATTTAATCTGTGATTACAACATCCTCTGACCGGCCCTTCTTACTCTGCATTCTGAGTTATTAATATAAAAACATTAATTTAATCTGTGATTACAACATCCTCTGACCGGCCCGTCTTACTCTGCATGCCGAGTTATTAATATAAAAATATTAATTTAATCTGTGATTACAACATCCTCTGACCGGCCCTTCTTACTCTGCATGCCGAGTTATTAATATAAAAATATTAATTTAATCTGTGATTACAACATCCTCTGACCGGCCCTTATTACTCTGCATTCCGAGTTATTTATATAAAAATATTAATTTAATCTGTGATTACAACATCCTCTGACCGGCCCTTCTTACTCTGCATTCCAAGTTATTAATATAAAAACATTAATTTAATCTGTGATTACAACATCCTTCTGACCGGCCGTTCTTACCCTGCATTCCGGATTATTAATTTAAAAACATTAATTTAATCTGCGATTACAACATCCTTCTGACCGGCCCTTCTTACCCTGCATTCCGGATTATTAATTTAAAAACATTAATTTAATCTGTGATTACAACATCCTCTGACCGGCCCTTCTTACTCTGCATTCCGAGTTATTAATATAAAAATATTAATTTAATCTGTGATTACAACATCCGTCTGACCGGCCCTTCTTACCCTGCATTCCGGATTATTAATTTAAAAACATTTATTTAATCTGTGATTACAACATCCTCTGACCGGCCCTTCTTACTCTGCATTCTGAGTTATTAATATAAAAACATTAATTTAATCTGTGATTACAACATCCTCTGGCCGGCCCTTCTTACTCTGCATTCCGAGTTATTAATATAAAAATATTAATTTAATCTGTGATTACAACATCCTCTGACCGGCCCTTCTTACTCTGCATGCCGAGTTATTAATATAAAAATATTAATTTAATCTGTGATTACAACATCCTCTGACCGGCCCTTCTTACTCTGCATTCCGGGTTATTAATTTAAAATATTAATTTAATCTGTGATTACAACATCCGTCTGACCGGCCCTTATTACTCTGCATTCCGAGTTATTAATATAAAAATATTAATTTAATCTGTGATTACAACATCCTCTGACCGGCCCTTCTTACTCGGCATTGCGAGTTATTAATATAAAAATATTAATTTAATCTGTGATTACAACATCCTCTGACCGGCCCTTCTTACTCTGCATTCCGAGTTATTAATATAAAAATATTAATTTAATCTGTGATTACAACATCCTCTGACCGGCCCTTCTTACTCTGCATTCCGGGTTATTAATTTAAAATATTAATTTAATCTGTGATTACAACATCCGTCTGACCGGCCCTTATTACTCTGCATTCCGAGTTATTAATATAAAAATATTAATTTAATCTGTGATTACAACATCCTCTGACCGGCCCTTCTTACTCGGCATTGCGAGTTATTAATATAAAAATATTAATTTAATCTGTGATTACAACATCCTCTGACCGGCCCTTCTTACTCTGCATTCCGAGTTATTAATTTAAAATATTAATTTACTCTGTGATTACAACATCCTCTGACCGGCCCTTCTTACTCGGCATTGCGAGTTATTAATATAAAAATATTAATTTAATCTGTGATTACAACATCCGTCTGACCGGCCCTTATTACTCTGCATTCCGAGTTATTAATATAAAAATATTAATTTAATCTGTGATTACAACATCCTCTGACCGGCCCTTCTTACTCGGCATTGCGAGTTATTAATATAAAAATATTAATTTAATCTGTAATTACAACATCCACTGACCGGCCCTTCTTACTCGGCATTGCGAGTTATTAATATAAAAACATTAATTTAATCTGTGATTACAACATCCTCTGACCACCCCTTCTTACTCTGCATTCCGAGTTATTAATATAAAAATATTAATTTAATCTGTGATTACAACATCCTCTGACCGGCCCTTCTTACTCTGCATTCCGAGTTATTAATATAAAAATATTAATTTAATCTGTGATTACAACATCCGTCTGACCGGCCCTTATTACTCTGCATTCCGAGTTATTAATATAAAAACATTAATTTAATCTGTGATTACAACATCCTCTGACCGGCCCTTCTTACTCTGCATTCCGAGTTATTAATATAAAAACATTAATTTAATCTGTGATTACAACATCCTTCTGACCGGCCCTTCTTACTGTTAGGAAGGCTCCAGTGTCAACATTGGGGAGAAATTGAAAGAATTTATGCAGAAATATGACAAGAATGCAGATGGACGCATTGAAATGGCAGAGGTGAGCGTTTCACAGTGAATCTACATGTGCATGACTTTGTTAATTTCTCTGTGTGTAATAATTATGTGATTGTGTCATTATGCATGCCATAGTATATGGCAATTGTGTCATGTCTCTCTCTATATATATATATTGATTGTGTGTGTGTGTTTGTGTGTCTGTGTGTGTTTTATTATGTTTCTCTATATATATTGATTGTGTGTGTTTGTGTGTCTGTGTGTGTTTTATTGTGTCTCTATATATATTGATTGTGTCAAACAATAATGTGTGTGTGTGTTTCCATCGCAGCTTGCACAGATTCTGCCCACTGAAGAGAATTTCCTGCTTTGCTTCAGGCAGCATGCTGGATCCAGCATCGAGTTCATGGAGGTCAGGCATAAAGTTACATGCGAGCAAAACACACACAGAGGTGTATTTTTGATTTGTGCTGCCCTAGGCATGACTAAATTCAGGCACCCCCCCCCAATCTAAATCTGCCCACCAATTCGTGTCAAGGTCACTTTTTTGACTGACAGACACACACCCTCATTGATACATACTGTTGCATACACTCACTGTCATACACATACATACAGTCATTGTCACACACTGACACACCCACTCACTGACAGACACACACACACACACTCACAGACAAACATACACTGACAGACACACACATCCTCACTGATTTGACACACTCTAACAGACACACACACATTCACTCAGACACACACGGACAACTACACATACT
Organism: Pelobates cultripes; assembly: GCA_933207985.1. NCBI lineage: Eukaryota > Metazoa > Chordata > Amphibia > Anura > Pelobatidae > Pelobates > Pelobates cultripes. The sequence goes on along the minus strand of OW240923.1, from coordinate 932,300 downwards.
CACATACACACACACACACTCACAATGACAAACACACACTCACCGACACACACACACTCACTGACACACACACATCCTCACTGATTTGACACTCTGACAGCTACCGGCACTCACTCACAGACATACACACACACCCACTGACAGACACACACACTCACTCACAATGACAGACATACACACACACTGACAGACACATACACACACTGACAGACACATACATACACTGACAGACACAAACACACTCCTTGACAGACACACACACAAACTTTCTCATACATTCATCAATCATTATTGTTTTTATTTAAATCCACCCAGCCTCTCTACTTTTGGGAGAGCTGGAGTGGGTCCTGTCCCTGACTGCAGCTGGGCTGGCTGGGTGGACTCCTTGCTGACTCTTCTGGGGTTGCTGGGGCTGCTGGCTCCTGCTGGCTGGGATGGCTTTGCGGGCTCTCAATGGAGATGGCAAGCTCTTCTTGCTCAGCTCCCTTGCGCACCATTAAGTGATCCCGAGGCCAGAGTGGTGTCATATTCCGGCTCCCGGCATCACAGAAAGGCACAAGTGGGAGCAGGAAGAGCTGAGGACAGCGCTCCCTCTCCACCCTTATAGAATATTAGTAGTGTAACACCTAAGGTGGCAATATGGCCAGTTCTTGGGCCCCCAGGACATGAGGCAAACAAGGCATTTGCCTGGGTGCTAAGAGTGGCTTTTTTTTGTCGCCCCTCCCTGAAAGTACCGCCCTAGGCAAATGCCTTGTTTGTCTTGTGGTAACTAAAGCCCTGAACACACACATGCATGCTAACTGCACAGGTGCTCCCTAACTACACACATGCATGCTTACTGCACACATACATGCTAACTGCACACATGCATGCTTACTGCACACATACATGCTAACTGCACACATGCATGCTTACCGCACACATACATGCTAACTGCACACATGCATACTAACTGCACAGACGCTCTCTAACTGCACACATATATGCTAACTGTACAGGTACTCCCTAACTGCACACATACATGCTAACTGCACATATGCATACTAACTGCACACATACATGCTAACTGCACACATGCATGCTAACTGCACAGGTGCTCCCTAACTGCACACATGCATGCTAACTGCACAGGTGCTCCCTAACTGCACACATGCATGCTAACTGCACACATGCATGCTAACTGCACAGGTGCTCCCTAACTGCACACATGCATTGCAGCTCAAATAGGCCACTGGGTGCTACCCACCGTCTTCTCTGACCTGGCTTAAAACTACCCCCAGTCCAAACAGGGAAGCATCTGTATGGACAAAAAAGCATTTGTTGGGATCAGGGGCAGCGAGACAGGTGCATTCACAATGGCCTGTTTCAATGATTGGAAAGCCGTCTCACATTCCAGAGACCACAGGACCTGTCTCGGTAAGTTCTTCTTTGTCAAGTCAGTCAGGGTTTTGGCCATGGCGCTATATTCAGGGACAAAGTGTCTATAGTAGCCGGCTGTCCCTAGGAAAGCCGTGACTTGCGTCTTGGTACGGGAAGTGGGTCAGTTAGCAATGGCCTAGATCTTAATGGGCTCTGGCCGTTGCTTACCACATCCTACACGATGGCCCAGATACTGCACCTCTGTCATAACAATATGACACTTATCTGACTTCAAGGTTAGTCCTCTAATCCTATCTAATACGGTCCCTATGTGTTCTAAATGTCCCTCCCAGGTGCCGCCAAAGATTGCGATGTCATCCAGGTATACACATGCATAATCCTGTAGACCATCTAGGAGGCGATCCACCAACCGTTGGAAGGTGGCTGGAGCGTTCTTCATCCTGAACGGCATAACCCTGAACTGGTATAGGCCTAACAGGGTGACGAAGGCCGATTTTTGGATGGCCTCCTCGGCTAGGGGAATCTGCCAATATTGTGGTCAGATACTTTCCCCTAGCTATACAGTTCAGCAATTCGTCTACCACTGGATAGGCGTCCATGGCGATCTTATCATTGAGTCGCCTGTAGTTCACACAGAACCAGGTCGTACCGTCCCGTTTTGGCACTAGTACTACAGGGAAAGCCCAAGGACTTTCAGAATGCTCAATGACCTCTCAGTGAAGCATTTCCGTTATCTCTCTGTGCATCACTTCCCGGACTACCTCTGGGATGCGGAAGGGGGCCTGGCCCGGGGTCTCTACTTTGTGAGTCGCTTAATGGGTATACCCTGGCTCCTGTGAGAATGTGGCCTGTTTGGCTTCCAACAGGGTGGTCGCTTGGGCTCTCTCTTGCGGTCCCAGTTGTTCCCCCAACTGGACCAACTCTACAGCCCTTTCTCTATGCTCACTCCCTAGCAGGTCTGGTAAGGGTAGGGCATTGGGGTCTTCCGATGTCGGGGCACACACGACCGCCACTTCTTCTTCTCTACCTTTGTACTACCTTGAGCATGTTGATGTGAAATGTTCTTTATTCTCACAGCTGGCTACCGTATATGTGGTGTCACATACCTGCCCAATAATCTTGTACGGTCCCTGCCAGGCCGCCTGTAGTTTGTCTTGTTGGACCGGCTTGAGTACCAAGACCTTTTGTCCGACCCAAAAACTGCGGTGCCTGGCCTTCTGGTCCTACCATACCCTCTGGCGCTGCTGGGCTACCTGGAGGTTTTTCGCGCACCGTCTGAGCCAATGCCTCCATTCGGTCCCACAACTCCAGCACGTAGGGAACAATTGGGGTCCCTTCCGCCCCTGTGGCCCCCTCCCAGTGCTCCTGGATAAGGTCTAAAGGCCCTGTCACTCGCCTCCCGTATAGCAGCTCAAAGGGCGAGAAACCCAGTGGATTCCTGTGGCACCTCTATAGCAAAGAGGAGATGAGGCAGGAATCACTCAACCAGCTTCTATCTTGGTACAAGCAGTAACAACCTTTATTTTCAAACAGCCACCAGGGCCGTCTTTAATAACGAATGGACCCTGGGCAAGTGTTTGCTTGGGCCCCCTGTGCCCTGCCGCTCTCGCCCCTCACTCCCTGGTATGCAATCACGGCATCCATCCCAACGCAGTGGCGGTACTAAAGTAGAATGAATTTTATTGGGACCCCCAATTGCAAGGTTGGACTAAAGGTAGAACCCCATCTGTCGTGCAACTCCAACAATGCTTTGACAGCTGGGACTCTACCAATTTCCCATGCTTGCAGGGTTGTATTTAGCACTGAGCCATGTTAGTATGTTTGAATGTAAGCATGTGTTTGTATGGAGTATGTTTGTGTGAATGTGTTTGTATGTGGTACTGGAGTTTGAATGCAAGTGTGCATTTATGTGTAGTGTTTGTTTTTGAATGTAGGAGTGTGCTTGTATGTAGTGTTGACGTTTCAATGCAGGAGTGTGTTTTATATGTAGTGTTGAAGTTTGAATGGAGGGGTGTATTTGTATTTAAAGTTGCGGCTCAGATGCACAGGTACACACTCTGACGCACAAGCAGATACACAGATACATACACTGACTACATACAGATAAACAGGCACATACACTGACAGACATACTGACACAGGTACATATATTGACACACACACAGACACATACACTGGTAGACGTACTGACAGACATACTGACACAGGCACATATACAGACATACTAACACACAGACACATATACCGACATACTCACACACACACACAGACACATACACTGATCAACATACTGACACACATACACTGACAGAAATACTGACACCCACACACTGACAGATATACTGACACCCACATACACTGAGAAATACTGACACACACACACAGGCACATACACTGGCACACACAGACTGATATACTGACACACACACACACAGACATACTGGCACACAGACAGATATACTGACACATGCATACACATGCACTAACAGACATACTGACGCACTGACAGACATACTGACACATACACATACTGACACACACAGATATACACACACACATATATACTGACACACAGACAGACATACTGACACACACACAGACATACTGACACACACACAGACAGGCATACTGACATGCACAGACAGACTGACACACACACACAGACATACTGAAACACACACACACAGATATACTGACACACAGACAGACATACATACTGACAAAAACACACACAGACATACTGACACACATACACTAACACACACTAACACACAAACACACACACTAACACACATACACTAACACACACTAACACACAAACACACACACTAACACACAAACACACACTAACACACATACACTAACACACAAACACACACTAACACACATACACTAACACACACATACACTAACACATAAACACACATTTTTTTTTTTTAAATGTAATCCCCCCAGCCTCCTTACCTTTTGGAGTGCTGGGGGGATTCCCTGGGGTCCAGTGGTGCTGCTGACCCCGGCGGGCGGGTGGCCGGTCGGGCAGGAAGGCGGGCGCGCGAGGGAGCACTCAGTGCTTCCTCTTCAGCTCCCTCGCGCGCCGCGTAGGGATGCCGGCGCCGGAAGATGATGTCATCTTCCGGCTCTGGTATCAGTGCGGTGCGCGAGGGAGCTGAAGAGGAAGCACTGAGTGCTCCCTCGCGCGCCCGCCTTCCTGCCCGACCGGCCACCCGCCCGCCGGGGTCAGCAGGGCCAGCCTCGGGGGGCCCTGGGGTGGCCGCCTCCTGGGCCCCCCAGGGGAAGACGCTGGCCCTGTGGGTGCATACCAGGGACGCAGCCGCGACCCTGGTATGTACGCCACTGCCCTAAGTGCATGGGCCACCCGGTGGGACGGGGAAAAAAATAAATTGATGAGGGCAGCGGGGCCCACGGGGCAGGTGCCTCGGGCCCCCCAAGAGAAACTGGGCCCGGGGCAGCTGCCCCGTTTTCCCCGCGTTAAAGACGGCCCTGACAGCCACAACCTGTATTTTCAAACAGCAACTGTCAGGCAGATATCTCAGGATGGGGGGAGGCTCTGCATTTTGTGTCACGTGACACATTAGAGTCTCTTTTTGTCACAGGACCATTTTAGCTTTAGGGTAGTCTCCCCTCTTACCCACCCGTTGGCACACTTTGCAAGTTTGGCAATATCTAAATGCTCAGCTATAGGCACATCGTGCCCGAACCTCATCAACTCCAGCCTGTATTTCTGGGGGACTACCAGCTGGCGTTTTTGCCTGGACCCTGGAGCGTTCCCCCAGGAGTCGGTGACCCGGTACAACCTGCTATCTTCCCACACAAACCGTTCCCCCTCCAATCCCCCCTGATCTGACAAGGATTTCTCTCTATACTTCTGCAACGTGGGGTCTCCCGCTACTTCCTTCGCAAAATCCTCAGGGGTAACCCAGGTGTGACGAGAGCAATCTCGCCACATTGCATTGGAGAAGCCTGGTTGCTCGCCTGTTGCCTTTGGATTATGGCCCCATGTTAAAAGGCTTGATTTTCCCCTGCAAAGACAAGAAAGCCGGGTCATTTGGTGCTTGCCCTGTTTAAGCAGTGATACCCCAGATAGCTATGCCATGGAGCCCATTCGTATAATGAAAGACTATGGGAAAGACTTTGGCTCCATGGCAATTGAACTGTATGTGTGTGCTCTGAGTGCCATTCAGTAATAATGTGCGCTCAGACCTAAGCTATCTGGGCATATGTTGCATGTCTGTATTTTATGTGATAAATGTAACCTTGTGTATTTTATTGTATTTTACTGTCTTTTTGCTGCCATGTGTTCAATGGAGTTTTGCCTCTGTCTTTGGAGATAATTGGATTACTTCACAATTATCTCCAGGATAGAAGACTCTGCGGAACTGGTTTTGGGCAGAAAAGCCATGCTTCCTGTGGTCTCAAAGGACTACGATCTATCTTTTGAACCACTGGACCAATTTGTATGATTTTGACGTATGTTTGTATTTGGAGTATGCTGATTCTGAAAATGTAAGTATGTGAATGTGATGCATACTTTTCAAGTTATGAATAATGTGGAAAAATTTTATTTCTCTGCTTGTGCTAAATTACATTACCCATTGTGTAAGGTAATTGAATCACAAGCAGAGGGGAGGAATTTGTGTGGGAGTGTCTGAGTGTATTGTATGTGTTTATTGGTTGTGTTCCAAAACCCTGTGGAATGTGTAAGAATATGTACATAAGCACAATAAACCCACAGCTCTGACTGTCACTGCTTGACCCTCAACACGGAGCTTTGTCTCGTTCTTGGGGGGATTTATTGTATGCTGTTCCAGTTTGACTGCTAGGAGTGTAAACCTATTCGTATGGTTTTTCCTATTCGGCTGTTTACAGCATTCATATGGTTTCCTGTTCGGCGGATTGTTGTTTTGCAGTAGCTGTGCCTGTGTCTCTGGAAGGGAAGATCTACTAAACGGCAGTTTAACCCTTTTATGCCCTGGGGTGCCGTTACACCAGGGTAGGGGCTCTATCGTCAAGGTCAGGAAGTGGATCTTACCTGAGTCTCCGGGGAATGTGAGTGATTCTCTACAGCACGACTTTGGTGGTCTTGAACCTTATGGTTGGTGGTGGGCATAAAGGCTGGAGTTAGAGGCCCCAAATCATTGCCGAGCAATACATCGGCAGGTAGATCCTTCATGACTCCAACATTTACAGTACCAGACCCCGTACCCCAATCCAAGTGAACTTGGGCAGTAGGGAGCATGTAAATCACACCCCCTAGCTACCCAGACTGCGACCGACTTTCCAGGTCTCTTGTTATTGCTGATTAGGTGCCTCTGAACCAGGGTGATGGTGGCCTCGGAGGCCTTGAACACACTGGCCACTAACCATTACTAATTGGCGGTGATGCTGCCAGTTGTCTGTACTGGCCACCTGCACGGACTCGGCCTCATGAAGGAACCCCAGGGGTTCTTCTCGAGTTAACTCCCGGGCTTCCCAGGTGGTGGGGACAGGGTAGTCAATGCAGTGGACAGCTGCCTGTGGGCTGGGCACCCCTTGCCAGTTCCAATTGGGTCTGTGCAGCTCCAGGGGTGGGTCTGTGTAGCTCTATGGAGTGTGCTGCACATTAAAGGACCACTATAGTGCCCGGAAAACATACTCGTTTTCCTGGCACTATAATGCCCTGAGGGTGCCCCCACCCTCAGGGACCCCCTCCCGCCGGGCTGGATGGCAAGGAAAGGGGTTAAACCTACCTTTTTTCCAGCACCGGGTGGGGACCTCTCCTCCTCCTCTCCGCCTCCAATCCTCCTCTTCGGCTGAATGCGCATGCGCGGCAGGAGCTGCGCGTGCATTCAGCCTGTCTCATAGGAAAGCATTCATAATGCTTTCCTATGGACACTGGCGTCTTCTCACTGTGATTTTCACAGTGAGAAGCACGCAAACGCCTCTAGCGGCTGTCAGTGAGACAGCCACTAGAGGCTTTAGAGGCTGGATTAACCCTATTATAAACATAGCAGTTTCTCTGAAACTGCTATGTTTATTTAAAAAAGGGTTAATCCTAGAGGGACCTGGCACCCAGACCACTTCATTAAGCTGAAGTGGTCTGGGTGCGTAGAGTGGTCCTTTAACTCAGTTCACGCCTCCATAAACCGCAATCAGACAAATGTTTTAAGCGGTTGGCTGGGTGGTCGCCGTTCGGATAGAAGAAACAGGTGGTGGCGGCCATCTTTGGACACGAACAAAGGCAGCAGTGTTTGGTCATCGAGTGCAAATCGGACAATCGACGGCGCGAACACCACTGAGACTTCCACCTCCACCTAAGTTCACCTAAAAGTGCACGAATGAAGCACTATTCGGTATAAACCATCTACCGAACCAGATACATCTAATGAAGTTATGCAGGAATGGATCCGTTTGTGCAATTTACCCATTATGTGACTGAAAAGATAGACGGGCCGCACAGCCTAATTCTATGGAACTATTTTGGGCATGAAAACATGCGTGCGGTCAAAAGAGACTTCCAATGAATTTGTGAACCCCTGCTCTGATCTGGGTGATTTTTGGATATGTTGTTCACCCAGATCAGAGCTATCCAGGGGATATGTCATGTTTTTGGTGTACTTCTGGAATCTTCTGAAATATGTGGTTTTCCTGCCTGGAGATAATTGAGTTATTACATTATCTACCTCAATTATCTACCAGGGCTTGTACATACTGTATGGGAGTGTCTCTATGTATAACCCTGGTTCATTGGTCTTTTAACTTTGTGACTCGGTGCCCCACAAGGTCCACCTGGGCGGTAACCTTGTGGGGAAAATCACATAAAAGGCAGTGTTCCACCATTAAACTTGAGTTATTCCCCCAAAACTGAGTGTCGTCCAGTTACTGGGGAGGTGTTGGGAGAATCTTGTCTTGCCTTGCTGTATTTAGCTGTGAAACATCTTCTTTGTTCCTGAGTTCATCTTGGAGAAAACCAGCGGAGAAAAGTCCCTGCTAGACTAGCGCTCTGCTACAACAATACTTTTACAATGAACAATGAATTGTGAGCACACACTAACTGCACACACATATCCTAACTCGACACACACAGTGGCTGCATAAACACACACTAACAGCACAAGTATGTCCCTCGTTAAGCTGTAAAGTACTTGCTAACCGCAGACTAATAGGTGGTTTATGGATGTATCTGGGCGGCCATCTTACACACGAAAGGCTCAGCGGTGTTTGGTCGTCGAGTGTCTGGAACTCAAATCGGACACTCGATTACCCGAACACCGCTGACACCTCCAGAGCTCCATAACTCACGAACGGGAAGACGAATCAGCCCCCCGTTCGGTGAGTTTAGAGTACCGAATGAGGGAAGTCCTGCGAACGTAACTGTATTAGTGGATGTTACGGCTCCCCCGGTATGCGAGGGGTTACAGCCGTATGAGACGTTCCCTTACCGAATGCAGAGGCAGCCACTGAGTGCTACAAAGCACCGAACAGTAGCCGTATGGATAAAGTAGTTTCCCAAGTAACCGAACAGTAGCTATACGAACACACTATTCCTCCCAAACAGCCGAACAGCCACCATGCGAATCAAATATTCCTCCAAACAGCCGAACACGCTTACTCCATACGAATAATCCCCCCCAAAGAAGAGACACAGCTCCGTATTGAGGGCCAGCAGGAATCTGTTTAATGAGGGCTACATGGTGGACACTCCCCTAGGGGACCGAATGGGGGACTGTGACAAGGACAATGTATTAACCAATCACAGAAGACACAATAAGCCATTCCTCTTTTCTTGCCCAGAACCCCCTGCTCTGCCCGGGAAGATAATTGTGAAGTAATTCAATTATCTCCCAGGACAGAGCCTATACGCCATTTTGAGGACTAATAACAAAAATACATAAAATTATATTGTAACGGACCATTTCGCTCACAAGGGGATAAAAACCGTTTAGGTGATAATCCCCTTCCAGATAGACCAGCAGCTACTGCAATCACCAACCTACCGAACTCCAACTTGCACGTATTCACCAACTCTCGAACAGCAGACACACGAACCCTGGAAGCAGCCGAACAGGAAAAGCCCTACAAACAGCTTACACTCCTGGCAATCGGCATACAGTCAAATTCCCCCCAAGAATGAGACGACGCTTCACTTTGAGGGTTAAACAGGAACTCCCTGTACTGTCACATACAGTCTCTTTTATTCCCAATCCACAAACATAGTACAGCCCACAGTGCGTTACAAAACAACCAATCAATCCGTATAATACACCCAGACACTCCCACACAAACTCCTCCCCTCTGCCGGTGATATGATTACTGAACACAATGGGAAATCTCATTATCACCGGCAGAGGAATACAGTTTTTACACAATATTTATAACTTCTAAAATATACATGTCACAAACATAAAACATACATTTTCATAATCAATCCATTCAGGGGAACAACATATTAAAAAATGGCACGAATCAGACCAGGGGTTCAAAAGTTAAGGGAAAGTCCTTTCCGGCCCAAACCAGTTTAAGAGTCTTCTATCCTGGAGATTGAATTGGGAAGTAATTCAATTATCTCCCAGGACAGACACAATACTCCATTATGCACATGGTGAGCACAAAGCATTAAAATATTATAAAATACACAAAGTCACATTTTATACATAAAACACAGACATGTCACATATCCCCAGATAGCTGGGATCTGAGCGCACAAAACAATGAATAGCGCTCAGACCCTATTCACACAGTTCAATTGCTATGGAGCCGAAGTCTTTAACTACACGAATGGGCTCCATTGCATAGCTATCTGGGTTAACACATTCACATAAAGTCTGGTCCATAGTCCAAAGGCAAGAGGCGGGCAAGCAGCCCCCTCCAAGGACACGTGGCGAGGCTGGTTTCGCCACATTTCTCCCCTTTACCATCCAGACTAACAGGGTATCTGACCTCCTGCCGGTCAGTGCCCTGGTTAGTCCAGCAACCCACCCACGAAGCACAAACAGCAATACAGCCCACCCACAATAACTGGTTACTACACCTGGATAAAATAGCAACTTGTCCATGTCCAGATGCCTCACCACGGCTGTGCGGGGGGCTGGTAGACTGCCTTGGTGGGTTGCTGAGTGGGCAGAGACCAGCGGTACTCTGCCCGGGTGCCAGCGCTACAACTGAAGTAGCCTGGTTGTGGGAGGGGGAGACCGACTGTCTCCCCTCTGGATACACTGCTCTGTGGGTGGGGGACAGGACCGACCATCCCTACCCCTGGTGCAGCAAGTGCAGAGACTACGGTCCCATCTGCATAGTTGTGGGGCTGAACATCTCCCCTTGGTGGGTTAGGCTGCCGCTGGAGAGAGGGTGTAACAAGCTCCTCTCTCTGAACTGTAGACTGCCACTGGGGAGAGGGGGTAACCTGCTCCTCTCCCTGACACTCTCTTTGCTGGTGGAGAGGGGGACCAACTATCTCCCCTTTCAATATTTTGTCCTGCGGCTGGGGTGCGAGACAGACGGTCTCTGCTTCCTGGGGTACACACTGCCGCTGGGGAGGAAGGACAGCACCTTCAGCTCCCTGGGGTACACACTGCCGCTGGGGAGGAAGGACGACACCTTCAGCTCCCTGGGATACACACTGCCGCTGGGGAGGAAGGACGGCACCTTCTGCTCCCTGGGGTACACACTGCTGCTGGGGAGGAAGGACGGCACCTTCAGCTCCCTGGGATACACACTGCCGCTGGGGAGGAAGGACAGCACCTTCTGCTCCCTGGGGCACACACTGCCGCTGGGGAGGAAGGACGACACCTTCAGCTCCCTGGGACACACACTGCCGCTGGGGAGGAAGGAAGGCACCTTCAGCTCCCTGGGACACACACCGCCGCTGGGGAGGAAGGACGACACCTTCAGCTCCCTGTAATACACACTGCCGCTGGGGAGGAAGGACGGCACCTTCAGCTCCCTGGGACACACACTGCCGCTGGGGAGGAAGGACGACACCTTCAGCTCTCTGGGATATACACTGCCGCTGGAGACGAAGGACGGCACCTTCAGCTCCCTGGGACACACACTGCTGCTGGGGAGGAAGGACGACACCTTTGGCTCCCTGGGACTCACACTGCCGCTGGGGAGGAAGGACAACACCTTCTGCTCCCTGGGGTACACACTGCTGCTGGGGAGGAAGGACGACACCTTTGGCTCCCTGGGACTCCTTTTTTGGCCAAATCTACTAGAGATTGCAGGTATTCTCCTACTAGTTTCCTGGCGAGCTGCACGGCTCTCTCTGGGGGGTTGGGTCCAAAGGTAGACAGCACCTCATTAACCTCTCTGTCAAACTCCTCCTGAGTGTAGTCATACGCCATGCTTGCTCTGCTGAAAATAGTTCTTTTGTAGATAGGGTCGCTGTACGGGTACTAGCGTTGCCCTCAATTTGTAAATCCACGAACTGTGTCTCCGAGCTGCTTTACCTCGCACTAGGACGCCATCCCACCGCTTGCCACCAATGTAACGGATCACCTGGCACCCCGACTGGGTACCTCTGTTAAAGGATGCTCCTAGTGCTTCCTGAGGTCCCAAGCACTGCAGCAGACACCACAACCACCGAACCGGAGAAGCATATGAATCCTCTCAAGCATAGGAATGCCGTAGACAGTTGAATAGGAACCATACGAATAGGTTTACTCTCCTAGCAGTCAAACTGGAACAGCATACAATAAATCCTTCCCCCAATAATGAGACGACACTTCACTTGAGGGTTAAAACAGGAACTCCCTGTACTGTCACATACAGTCTCTTTTATTCCCAATCCACAAACATAGTACAGCCCACAGGGTGTTACAAAACAACCAATCAATCCGTACAATACACCCAGACACTCCCACACAAAATCCTCCCCTCTGCCTGTGATATGATTACTGAACACAATGGGTAATCTCATTATCACCGGCAGAGGAATACAGTTTTTACACAATATTTATAACTTCTAAAATATACATGTCACAAACATAAAACATACATTTTCATAATTAATCCATTCAGGGGAACAACATATTAAAAAATGGCACGAATCAGACCAGGGGTTCAAAAGTTAAGTGAAAGTCCTTTGTGACTAAATGAAGCATTGCTTTCCGTCCCAAACCAGTTTCAGAGTCTTCTATCCTGGAGATTGAATTGAGAAGTAATTCAATTATCTCCCAGGACAGACACAAGACTCCATTATGCACATGGTGAGCACAAAGCATTAAAATATTATAAAATACACAAAGTCACATTTTATACATAAAACACAGACATGTCACATATCCTCAGATAGCTGGGATCTGAGCGCACAAAACTACCGAATAGCGCTCAGATCCTATTCACACAGTTCAATTGCCATGGAGCCGAAGTCTTTAACTACACGAATGGGCTCCATGGCATAGCTATCTGGGTTGACACATTCACATAAAGTCTGGTCCATAGTCCAAAGGCAAGAGGCGGGCAAGCAGCTCCCTCCAAGGACACGTGGCGAGGCCGGTTTCGCCACATACATAACTGTTGCATTTTACACGATTTTATAGGCATTCCACAGGTCTCCAGATAGCTAGGATCTGAGCGCACCAGAGTACCGAATAGCGCTCAGATCCTATACACACAGTCCAATCGCCGTGGAGCCAAAGTGTACACACAGTCAGTTTTCAGACAAATGGGCTCCATGGGATTCCTATCTGGGGTACGGTGTATTCCGTTTAAATCCACCGAATATAGGGTCATACGTGTCAATCGACCGAACCAGAAGGGAGGTCGGCGGCTTCAGCGGTGTTCGTGCCAAAATGTGTTCGGTTTTAGTTCCATGAGTTAGGCGTCGAACACCGCTGTGCGTTCGTGTGTTTTAAAATGGCCGCGACCTCGTGTTCGGCATTTGAATGGCGGCCACCCAACTGCTGTATCAATTACGAGGTGTCTGCGGTTAATCCTCAACGTTCGAATGGGGCCAAGAGGTTAATCAGCAGCACCCTCCTCTACTGGGTGGCTGGCCGTTCGGTAGTTTTGTTCGGTTATAAACAGGGGAATGCCATAGAGTCCACAGAAACAAGAAAAACGAATTAACTAAGTGAACAAGCCATATGGTTGATTCAGTCCAGGACAGAGGGATTTGTCACAGTGGATGGCAGATTTTTATGTGTCTTTTACCTCCCGAACGGAGACCGACCACAGGGCCAAAACGCATGGAACCCTTTTCGGATACCACCTCGTCTGCGGTCGGTCAAATTTCACCCTCCACCTAACTCCCGAACCCCTGGTCTGATCTGGGTGAATTTTGGATATGTTGGTTACCCAGATCAGGGTATTGGTCTACCTGCTAATCTTGAGGTACATCCATATCAAAACTATAACCTGTATAATGGGATTAGGTGTCATACTAAGGGGAGGAGATGTGTGGGAGGTAACTGCTATTCCATTGGGTACTGACTTAATGAATGTGAATCCCTCCCTTGCATGGGAGAAATGCTTAAAAGGAGGTTGTGTGGAATAAACGTCAGTTCTGCTCCCGATGCTGTGTGTCGTCCAGGCATTGGGATCTGTATGGGGATATTCTTGGATTACCTTGCTTGCTGCAATTATTACTTTATGGGATTTTTCATCACTTGTTCCTGAGCCTCACTGGGATCTTAGTGGAGTTAACCTGTGAAATACCAGGCCTCAGCTACAGCTTAGATCTGAGCGCACATTACTACCGAATGGCGCTCGGATCACATACATACAGTTCAATTGTCGTGGAGACAAAGTCTTTCACACAGTCTTTCGTTACACAAATAGGCTCCATGGCTTAGCTATCTGGGTGATGCTGTTCATCCGGTTAAACTACCGAATGAACAGTCATTCGGTTCCGCTACCGAATGGGAAGGTAAGGAGGCTGGCGGCTCAGCTCTGTTTGCGCCAATAAGTGTCCGTTTCAGTTCCATAGTTTGGGCGCTGAACACTGCTGGCCGTACGGGAGGTAATATGGCCGCTGCCACGTGTTCGGCAGACGAACAAAGGCCACCCAGCGTTTATCAATTAAGCTGCGGTTAACCGCAGCTTCTGGGCGGTCAATTGACGGCACACTCCAGTTCCCAGGTGGTCCATCGTTCAGTAGTTTGTTCGGTAGAATGAATCTACCGAACACCCCGGCAGAAAGGCACGAATAAACCTTTCAGTAGGGGAAATAACAGGGCTGAACTGCAGGGCCATAGTCTAAAGGGAGCAGGCGAGCAACCAGGCTTCTCCAGTGCATAGTGGCAAGGTTTGTTCCGCCACACACACACACACACACACACACACACACACACACACATATTCTAACTGGATACACACACTGTGGCAAACCTAGCCACTTGAGGTCATACTGTTCAAAGTCTGAAGGTTGTCTTACAAAAGCTGCTTTTATTCTGTTTATGTATGTATTTGTGTATCTCTGTAATAGAGAGCATTCATATGCTAACGGACGAAAGCCGCTAGCATTTATATGGTAGTTTCACGAACAGTGACTTTACACACTGTTCGTGAAACGAATAAAGTACCGAATGGGAGCCCACACACAGAGGGTCGTGTGGCTCCCATTAACCGATTGCAACAGTCTATCAATCGGCGGTTAATTGCTTTCCCGGGTGGCCGTTGTTCGGCTACCGACCACGTGGCGGTCTGCCATCTTGGATCCTATGTTAGCCCAGCGGTGTTTGGTCATCGAGTGCCTGGAACCAAAATCGGCTACTTGATGGTGCGAACACCGCTGGACTTCCAGGCCGTTAGGGAACGCCGGTCTTTCTGTATTTTTTCCTCAATTATGTATTCGGGACTTTTGTGATGAATGTATATTAAAGTGTGTTTCGTGCGGCGTTCGGTTATTTATGCTGGGATCTGAGCGGTACTTTCACAGAGTGTGCACTCAGACCCCAGCTATCTGCCGAACGGTCATTCGGTATAATCCTATGAATAATATTAAAGTTATGTATTTTTGTGTTAAAACCCGGTGCTGCTGTACGGAAGGATAATCCACTTAACAGTATATTTTAGTGGGAATATCCCTCACGTACAGCAGTGCGTGGTGGGAGAAATGTCCTGTATATTCAGTTCCCCATGTAGTCCCCTACTGTACAACCCCTGCAAAGTGACTAAGGAAACCCCTAGCATGGGGAACCACATAAATACTGGAGCTGTGAATAAAATCGTTAGTTGACTCCCAGAACTGTGTTCTGTCCGGTTACTGGGGGATTTGGGCTATTGCCTTCATTTCCAGCACTTCACTTGGATTATTTTCTGTACCAGCAGAGATAATGGGATTTAATATTGCAGCTCCGCTACACACACTAACTGCAAACACACACACACACTAACTGCAAACACACACACATGCTAACTGCAAACACACACACACACTAACTGAAAACACACACACACACTAACTGCAAGCACACACACATGCTAACTGCAAACACACACACACACTAACTGCAAACACACACACATGCTAACTGCAAACACACACACACACTAACTGCAAACACACACACATGCTAACTGCAAACACACACACACACACTAACTGCAAACACACACACATGCTAACTGCACAGATGGAATCACATTTACATGGGAAGCTGATTGTCTACCTGGGTGACTAGGGGTCCCTGTAATATGAATGTCCTCCTATCACATTTTCCTCATAACATGCACACAAAAAAGATCACTGCTCCCAACAGATGGCCACATGAAGTCATTATACATGTATTCTGGGTATGTCCTTGCACATAAATATGGGAATATTTATTTTACAATGAGTTGCTGGAGGAAATACAGTATTAAAATAAAATATTAAAGCGCCATGTTCCCATAGGCCAGCATTGAATCTATCAGGAGCCAGCAGGGCTGACAGATAGCACTAAATGGTCAGAAATGACCGCCTTCTGGCCCCTAATAAGCCCTTTTACTCAGACAGTACTCACTCCCACCGAAGGGCAGCTGATAAAACTAGACACACCTGAACAATATGTGTCTTATATAATGTTTGTAAAATATTACTAAACTGATATTCCAGGCCTGGAGGAAATATGACACAGACAGGAGTGGTTACATAGAAGCCAATGAGTTAAAGGTAAGACGTTACATGAACTGTATTCATTCTCCTGTCTGTATGTTATGCTGCATTTGTTGGGTTTTGTGATATATTTCTGAGTGTGTCTGTGGATTCCATATAGTGGGCTTGTACTATAACTGTAAATACCAAATCTGTGTCCTATTGATCATATGTGTGTCCCATGCCAGCGGGCAGGAGGCATGAGGGCAGGCAGCGGGTGCAGGAGCTGTAATGGCAGGCAGCGGGTGCAAGAGCTGTGATGGCAGGGGGTGCAGAAGGTGTGATGGCAGGCAGGAGGTGCCGGAGCTGTGATGGCAGGCAGGGGGTACAGGAGCTGTGATGGCAGGCAGGGGATACAGGGGCTGTGATGGCAGGCATGGGGTGCAGGAGGTGTGATGGCAGGCAGGGGATACAGGGGCTGTGATGGCAGGCATGGGGTGCAGGAGGTGTGATGGCAGGCATTGGGTTGCAGGAGCTATGATGGCAGGCAGGGGGTGCAAGAGCTGTCATGGCAGGCAGGAGGTGTGATGGCAGGCAGCAGGTGCAAGAACTGTGATGGCAGGCAGCAGGTGTGATGGCAGGGGTGCAGAGCTGTGATGCAGGCAGGGGGTGCAGGAGGTGTGATGGCAGGCAGGAGGTGCCAGAGCTGTGATGGCAGGCTGGTGGTAAAGGAGCTGTGATGGCAGGCAATGGGTGCAGGAGCTGTGATGGCAGGCAGGGGGTACAGGGGCTGTGATGGCAGGCATGGGGTGCAGGCATGGGGTGCAGGAGGTGTGATAGCAGGCATTGGGTTGCAGGAGCTGTGCTTGAGCAGGGGGTGCAAAACTGTCACTTGCTTGACAGGAGGTGTGTGGCAGGGGTACAGGAGCTGAGTAGCAGGCAGGGAGTGCAGGAGAATTGTGATGGCAAAGCAGGGGAGTGCAGTAGGTGTAGTAGCAAGCTTAGGGGTGCAAGAGCTGTGATAGCAAGCAGAGAGTGCAGTAGGTGTGATAGCCAAGCAGGGAGTGCAGGAGATATAGCCCAGTAGCAGGGAGCACAGGAGCCTGTGTGCTTGAGCAGGGAGTTACAGGAAAACTCTGTAGCAGGGAATTTTAGAAGCTGTGATATTGCAGCAGGCTGAGGGTGCAGTAGGTGGCAGAGTAGCAGGCAGGGGTGCAGGAGCTGTATGATAGCAGAAGTACAGGACCTGTGATAGCAGGCATGTAAGGGTACAGGAGCTGTGATATGGCAGGCATGGGGTGCAGGAGGTGTGTGTGATGGCAGGAGGCACAGGAGCTGTAATGGCAGGCAGCGGGTGCAAGAGCTGTGATGGCAGGCAGGAGGTGTGATGGCAGGGGGTGCAGGAGCTGTGATGGCTGGCAGGGGGTGCAGGGGCTGTGATGGCAGGCAGGGGGTGCAGGGGCTGTGATGGCAGGAGGCACAGGAGCTGTAATGGCAGGCAGCGGGTGCAAGAGCTGTGATGGCAGGCAGGAGGTGTGATGGCAGGGGGTGCAGGAGCTGTGATGG
>OW240923.1:900057-914241 GCA_933207985.1 Pelobates cultripes | reverse complement strand
TTACTGGGGGATTTGGGATATTGCCTTCTTTTCCAGCGCTTTACTTTGGATTACCTTCTATACCAGTGGAGATTTTGGGATTTAATATTGCAGCTCCGCTACAATTGGTGGCAAGCGACGGGATCCAACTTTACGGCCGAAAAGCGGTGTTCGGGTAATTGAAACTACCGAACAGGAAAGTGAATGGCAATTTGGATACAACAAAGAACCGAACACAGAGGTGAATGGAGACAGACTACACTGCATTGAAACGGCAGACGTTAAAGGAACTATTGGAAGCTAGGGGTAAGATATTCGGCAATAAGCCAAAAGCTGTGGTAATTGATGGAGGGAGACAGAGCTTGCAGTGTTACACCCCCACCAGCCATGGAAGAAACCCCCTTCCAAAAGGTAATGAGGACCAGGATGGAATTTTTACCCCAGCCAGTACCCCTGGAAATACTGACAGTACTGATGGCGGATGTGCAGGAGTATGTGATGGCACACGGACTGCAGGATGCTCCTCACAGAGCAGAGTCTATTACTGCTTCAGTCGTCAGCCAGATAAAACATAAGATCCCAACCATGCGTTTAAAATGTTCTGTGAAGAGAAAGACGAGATTGATGGGTATCTACAAGACTTTGAGAGGCTATGTGACTTGCATGATTTGGAGCAGGCAGTGTGGGTACTGTAACGGCTACCCAGGTAGTGAGAGGGTATCAGCCGTTGGAGACGTCCTTTTTCCCGGCAAGTCGCTGTGAAGTAGTTTTGTTGCTTATTCCCATTCACGTGATCCAAGTGAAGAGCCCGGCAGAGCTATTAAAAGAGCACGGTAGTTATGCTGTAAATCCGCTTCCAAGAACGAGACAAGGCTACGTTTTGAAGGGTCAAGAAGAACTGAATTTTAATGGCATCCATTCTTTTATGTGATGCTGCCCATGTGTCACGTATTCATCCGCTTACAAAAATGTGGTTAATGATATTTACTGTCCACACAGGAAAAGTTGTGCCAAGCAACAACCAAGTCCACAGAAGGGTTAATGCTGAACAGTAATTATGCAAATGAGATCTGGTAACTGCCTATGGGGTCAAAGGCCGGTTACAGCCTATCAGACCTAGAGGAGGGGTATTTAGGCCCAGTTCTCATCCTGCTCAGTGCCCTATTGTGGTTTCCCTTGTGGTTTTCCGAGAGATGGTTATTGATTCTGGTTATTTGACTTTGGCATTGTTTTTGACTTCCCTGTTTTCTGGCATCCCTGACTCCTGGCTTTTCCTTATCGTTGTGTCTCTCTCTGTTTCCCTTGACCTCGGCTATCCCTGACTATTCTTTGGTACGTTAGTCCGGCCATTCTAAGGTCCGGTATACGTTACTTATCAGTCCTCTGTGTTACACAGTTCTACGTGCTGGATCATTCTGTAATCCTGACACCATGCAAGGGAGACACCTACATAATTAACATAGTAACCAATAACAGATAAGGTACAACCCACACATCTCCTCCCCTCAGATAAACCTTTAACATAATTAACAAGGATACATTTTTACCCTAGTTTTGGATGTACCCCAAATATCTAGGGTACATTCATAAATCCAGTATCCCCAGATAGCCCTGATCTGGGGGAGCAACATATGTAAACATCATCCCATTCGGTTAACGGGTTCGGGAGTTATGGAGCTTTAAAGTTTTGACCGACCGCACAGGCACACTAGCCGCAAATAGTTCCATGAGTTTTGGCCTTGCGGGCGGTCCCCGTTCGTGCGTTAAAAAGTCATGAAAAGCTTGCCATCCGTGGGTATCTTGATGTTCATCAGAATCCCCATATCCTGCAGTCTTTCTATCGAATGGCATGGCGGTCGGTAGTTTTGGCACAAATTCACGGTGTTATGGAGGTCTCAGCGGTGTTCGCCTACTCGAGTGTCCGATTTTAGTTCCAGACACTCGACGGCAAAACACCGCTGTTCGGGAGTTAAGATGGCTGCGAACACATGTAAAAGTCCCGAAATGGCGGCCACCCAGGAACTTAAACAAAGCGTTCGTGCGTTTCCCATAGGATCGGCATTTCTACCTTTATGGTAACGGGACAAAGCGGCAAGCAGACCGGGGGAGAGCCTGCTGCCCCTATTGGTAGCCACAAGGCTGGAACACTTTCCCTTGGGACACGGGCTGAGACAACATGGATAACAAGCGTGGTGTGTGGCTGAGGGTTGCGTGTGTGGTAATGTAAGTGCATACCCCCGGAGCTTTGGCTCACCTGGCTGGATTGTTGAACTGTGTTCGGGTGTCAGTGGGCTGGGTCCATGTTTGGTTCAGATGACCGGGGTGGGCAGGGGGTTAACGGTCGTTCTTATTCCTCTGGACCGACCGGGCCACACCTGAGTCGCTGTTCCCTGCGTTCCTGGCTTCCGTGGAGGTTGTGACCAGGCCCGTTGGGGCCGGTGGCTCTTGCCAGTTGGCCCTCGAATATCCAATTTGGGACGGTGACATGTGGGAGGCCGGTTGCCCGTAGGAAATGTGGTATATCGTTAGGTCAGCGGATGGTATGCCAGTGGTTGTCAACCTTGGCTTGTAAACTGAACGGGAATCCCCATTTGTATAGGATCCATTTTTCTTGCAGAAGGCGTGTGATTGGTCTCAGGGCCCGGCGGGCGTCCAGGGTAAGTGTGGACAGGTCTTGGTAGAGCGAGACCTGTGTGTCCATGAACGGGACGTCGTGCTGTGCTCTAGCCGCCCTCATGATGGATTCTTGAGCTGAAAAGAGAGTAAGTAGCAGATTACATCTCTGGGTAGTCCGTCTCGTCTGGGGGTACGCAAGGCTCGATGGGCTCTCTCGATGCCAAAGTCTGGCGAGCTGGGAGAACAGGCTCGTGAGCATTTCATGGGGGTTTTCCCTTCTGTTTCTGGGATGCCTCGGACCCGAATATTGTTTCGTCGGCCCCTGTTGTCAAGGTCTTCTACCTGTCTCCTGAGGTCGAGAATGATGTTACCCTGCCTGGTGGCCGCCAGGTCTGCCGCTTGGTGGTTCTGCTCCGCTTGCATACGGTCGACTTCTAGTTCGTCTGACTGGATGTGCTGATCAGGGAGGTAAATTACCAGTTAATTAGGTAGCAGGGTGGTCCGGTGTCCGGTAGTTTGCATTCGTATGATGAATGATGGGTCTATAACGTATGGGTCTCACAATTAAGCGAATGTTTTAAAAGACACGAACTGTTTTAAAGAAGAATCCCCACGAAAGCAGGTAAGTATTTTCAATTTATATCCAGTTTGGTATCCTTTCACTGGATAAACAATATATCGTTATAATCCCATGTCTCTGTACCTGGGTAGATGCCTGGCTGGCTCTTAAAGGGCCAGTAATAGCAGATGTTCCCAGGCATAGGTTAGTGTTTTGTTACAGGTACCTTTATTGTCAGGCAGCCGAAGCCTATCGGGCTGTACCCAGGGACGACCGTAAAGATTATGCCCGGGTAAAACAGGCTATACTGGAAAGATACGCCATTACCCCAGAGACATACCGGCGCAAGTTTTGAGGGTTGCGCAATCCAATCCAGAGAAAGATTCCCACGCAGAGTGGGCCCACAAACTGGACCAAGCCTCCCATGGGTGGATACAAGCCAGTCAAGCAACCACCATGGAGGAGTTACGACAATTGCTGCTGTTAGAACAGTTTTTCAATGGCCTGTCCCCAGAGGCACAGGAATGGGTGAGAGATAGAAAACCCCTCACCATAACAGAAGCTGCAAGACTAGCAGACCAGCACAATGACGCCAGGAGGCATCACCGTAACCTCAACCGAGGGTACCCTCGACCCACCACTCAACCTCATACAGCCACCCCTACTGCAGCTACAGCAAACCCATTACGGCCAACCCCGGGGGGGAACACTCCACCATCCAGGTATAATGGCAGAGCGAATATACAGTGCCAAACAATGGGGCCACATAGCGAGAGAGTGTACCCAGAACCGGAGCCGCCAAGCATGGAGCCAGGTACGGCAGAATCCAGCACCAAGAGCAGCCACCCACCACTATCAAGCGGAGCCAGCAACCCAGGAGATACTTTTTAATCAGACTGAAGAGCCCCTGGGGATACTACATGATGTGATGTCGGTACAAGCCACAGACAACAGGCAACACCATCGCCAGCTAGTAACCCTGGAAGGGAAAGAGGTCCAAGGGCTCCGGAATTCAGGAGCCACTCATTTGGTTCCAGGCTCCGCATACACCGGCGGAACTGTAGCAGTGTAGGATTACCCTGCTACTCAGATTACCCACCGCAAAAGTACATTTGAATTGGGGTGTTGGGGAGGGCATGGTAGAGGTGGGCCTGATGCAGAAACTGCCAGCGGATGTCGTATTGGGAAACGACCTGGGTTGAATGACTTCCGCCTTTATTCCTCAAGCTCCACTCCAAGAGGCTCACCGAGTAGGCAACAGGCTCGCACCACTGGTCCAGCAACGCACTCTGAGGCTCAGGTAAAAGACAGGGACCCTCCTACGACCCGTGTTACCTGGGATACCCCGACTGAATTTGAGGCTGAGGTTCAGATAGACCCCACGTTAAAAGTATACAGGGATAGGGTGATCTCCGACCAGGCCGGATTAGAGGGAGAACAGTATACCTGGGAAAAGGGGTCACTGTACCGCATTTCTGAAAGGGTAGTGGGAGGATCTGTGAATGTGACTACTAGACAGCTAGTGGTCCCCCAGAAATATAGACTGGAACTTCTTCGGATCACTCACTACATCAATCTGGGGATGACTTGCACCCGATACCAATTGACCCACGACTTTTTCTGGCCGGGTATATCCAAGGACGTGCGGCAGTACTGCCAGACATGTGACATCTGTCAGCGAGTAGGCAAGAGGGGTGACCGCCACAATGCCAAATTATGCCCACTGCCCATCATATATGGACCATTTAGTAGAGTGGCCGTAGATATAGTAGGGCCCTTACCAAACCCCAGTTCCTCCGGCAAGAGATATATCTTGACCATAGTAGACTACGCCACCCGGTACCCCAAAGCAGTAGCCCTCTCTAATATACACGCCGAGACAGTGGCCGAGGCCTTAATGAAAGTATTCTCCAGAGTGGGGTTCCCCCAGGAGATCATATGGGACACCCATTGTACCATATGTGCTGGAGCTCAGGGACCGCTTGGAGGCACTAACCCAGACCGTACGGACCAACCTCCAGGCGGCCCAACCATGGGCGTAGGAACCAAAAAAAATCTGGGGGGATAGCATTTTTACTTGCCGGGTATATTCTTATTCCGTAAACTAGGAGTTGTTTATCCCATTGTACAGCGCTACGGAATTTGTAGTCGCTATATACATGATTAAATAATAACTTTAAAGGGTCACTACAGGGAAGGGATTTTACTTACCTGGATACAGCGCCGGGATCCTCCTGAGGCCGCGCCCCCTATTTCGTCAAAATGACTTAATAGGAGGGTGCGAGTAGGGAGCAATAAAACGCTTCTATTCAGAAGCGTCATTGCTCTCTGGTGCGCATGCGCAGCTTTGCCGCACATACACAGATGCTTCATAGGGCGGCATTCATGTCTCGACTAGGAAGCACCTCTAGTGGCCATCTGAGTGTCCACTAGAGGTATTCCTCATCAGTAATGTAAATACTGCCTTTTTACGAAATGGCTGTGTGACAGATCCATCTGTAAAGACTAAGATTGCTGGTTCGTCTATTTTACCTTGTTCGTGGAATTACCCTTTCGTATGCCCCTGTTCAGTGAATTGACTTTTCCACCAAACAAAACTACCGAACGGACGGCCACCCAGAAGAGAAGTGTGCTGCTGGTTAACTTCTTGATCCCAATTAGAACGTTGTGGTTAACCGCAGACACTTCTCAATTAAAAAAACGAATACAGGGTGGTCGTCATTCGTATGTCAACCAAGAGGCGGCGGACATTTTAAACCATGCGAAAGACCAGCGGTGCTCGGCATGGATTTCATGGAGCTAAAAACAGACACTTTTTCTGCCGAACACCGCTGAAGCCGCCGACCTCCCTTCTCAATCGACAGAAGGATGCGAACACCGGCCGTTCAGGAGGTTTAAACACACGAATGGACTTATCCCAGATAGCCGTCCCATGGAGTCAATCGCATACCGAGAGACTGTAATAGACTTTGACTCCATGGCGATTGAACTGTGCGTATGGGATCTGAGCGATATTCGCCAATAATATGCACTCAGATCCAGGCTATCTGGGGATACGTGATATGAATGGGTAGCATTCGACAAATGTAAAGTTATAGATTTTCATATGTTTTGCTGTGTTGAATTTAAAATGGCGATTTGCCTCTGTCCTGGAGATAATTGAATTTCTTCTCAATTATCTCCAGGGCAGAGGGGAGGGAATACTAATGCATTGTGGGAATGTTCTGTGTCTGTGGGTCCTGACTTGCCATATGTCTGTCTATTGTCACAGTCTCCCATTTGGTCCCCTAGGGGAGTATCCACCAAGTGGGAGACCTGCATAAATACGGGCAGGTAGCCCACAGTAAAGCCAGTTCTTGTTTTACTCTTAATTCGGAGCTTGGTCTCGTTATTGGGGGGATTTATTACCGACGACTAGAGACTGCTGGATGGGATTATTAGCCGCTTGGGAGATATATGCGTTCGGCTAATTTTGGCAATTCGTGAGTTTGGATCTCGTGGAGTGAAGTGCCCGTACGGATCCATTCGTGAGTTTACAGTGTTCCCGGCTTGCGGTTCGCATGATTATACTGGATACGCATGCAGCCCATGCTATTGCGAGAGGGGAGCATTCACTAAACGGCGGTTTGTACATTTCATGCTGAGGTTACCGTAACAGGCTGTGCTTACATTAAAAAGCCTGCAAAGACATGCTATAGACACCAGAACTACTACGTTTAGCTGTTGTGGTTCTGGTGACTATAGTGTCCCTTGAATATAGAGAGGAAAAAAGAATCATCACAAATGTAAGAAATAAAATGTCTATCATTATTCTAAAAATTATTTTAAAAAAATGCACATTCCTAGCTTAATTTTTAGCACGACATATGACACAAACATTTTGTACTTTGCAGATTACTTTTTATATTTTTTTTTATACATATACAGATTATGTAATACTGCCCCTGACTTAGGGTGACCACATTTCCTAACTGCCGAATTTCAGTGACACTGTCAAAAATGCATTCCATACATTTTACTACCCGTCTCTACCCCTTCCATTTATATTAGAACCCCACCTACCCCTTCCATGAATATTAGAACCACCCCTACCCCTCCCATGAATATTAGAACCACCCCTACCCCTTCCATGCACAAAAGAACCCCACCTACCCTTTCCACGCATATTAACCCCCCCTACCCCTTCCATGCATATTAATACCCCCCTAACCCCTTCTATGCATATTAGTACCCACTAACCCCTTCCATACATATTAGAACCCACCCTACCCCTTCCATTCATATTAGTACTCCCCTAACCCCTTCCAATAATTTTTCTACCTCCCCCCTCCTCCCATCCTTATTAGTAGCCCCCCTAAACCTTTCCAATTATTTTTCTACCTACCCCACCCCCCCATCCATATTAGTAGCCCCCTAAACCCTTCCAATTATTTTTCTACCTTTGTCCCCCCTTTTACCTGACATAGCAGGGGGACCTCTGGACGTCTGGCAGGCGCAGTGTCAGACTGAGCACCGGGTAGTCACGTGACACTCGGCCAGGGCCGGTGCAAGGATTTTTGCCGACCTAGGCAAAAGTAAAGTTTGCCGCCCCCCCATGTGACATCACAATGCCCCACCCATATGATCTGCCATGTTAACTAACGCCAGTGCTGGAGTGCCGCCGTGTTTACATTAAAAGGCCTGCAGGGACAGGCTATAGACACCAGAACCACTACATTAAGCTGCCGTGGTTCTGGGGACTATAGTGTTTCTTTAATGTGAGGTCAATTAGAGATTAGTGCCACGAATAATATACTAGATTGCCTACTTACAACCAGATGAGGATGATGATGGGTTCTAGCTGCAGTCTGGCTCCACTGGTCTGGTGTAGAACAGGCTCTTTGGAGGCTTTTTGTAACTGTGGTCACAAAAATCAATGTTCTGGGAGAACGGGAAGCAGCTTCCCCCCCATCCACCCCGGTTCCTACGCCCATGGGCCCAACAACGCCAGCGCCGCTGCTATCATAGGGGAGCCAGAGACCGCAGCTTTCACGTGGGACAGAAAGTTTTGATTTTAAAACCTGTTCGCAATGACAAGCTGCAGGCCATCTGCCAAGGCCCATACCAGCTGGTGGAACAGAGATGTGACACCACCTATGTGATCAGGGCCGGCGCTACCTGTAAGGCGGACTAGGCAGCCGCCTAGGGCGCCCCTTGGGAAGGGGCGCCGGCCTGCCATGCTGCAGCCGCCCGAGCGCTCTGTAGAGAGCCTCAGGCGGCTGCAGCTTTGCCCGGGCGGTGCGTCCATGAGGGCGGACCGCACTGCCCGGGCGCAGCTTGAGGGGAGGGGCTTACAGGAGGGAAGCGCTCAGCACTCCCTCCTGTCACTCCCTCAGTTGTAGCGTGGCCGAGCCCTGCAGCATGATGGTCCGACGGGTACAGAGAGCAGCTGTCTCCTGTACCCGGCCGGACTAACGGGAAGTATACACAGAGTGTGCACTTCCTGTTAGTCCGGCCGGGTACTGGAAACAAAAGCTACCTGTACCCGTCGGACCATCATGCTGCAGAGCTCGGCCACGCTACAACAAAGGTGGGGGGGAGGAGAAGAAATTGGGAGGGAAGGGGAGAAGAGGGAGGAGGGGAGAAGAAATTGGGAAGGGGAGAAGAAACTGGGGGAAGGAGAGAAGGGGGAAGGGGAGAAGAAATTGGGGGGAAGGGGGGAAGGGGAGAAGAAACGGGAGGAAGGGGAGAAGAAATGGGAGGGAAGGGGAGAAGAAATTGGAAGGGAAGGGGAGAAGAAATGGGGAGGGAAGGGGAGAAGAAATGGGAGGGAAGGGGAGAAGAAATTGGGAGGGAAGGGGAGAAGAAATGGGAGGGTGGGAGAAGAAGAAATTGGCAGGAGGGGGGGGAGAAGAAGAAATTGAATAGGAGGGGAAGAAGAAGAAATTGGAATAGGAGGGGGAAGAAGAAGAAATTGGTAGGGGAGGGGAAGAAGAAGAAATTGGTAGGGGAGGGGGAGAAGAAGAAATTGGAATAGGAGGGGGAAGAAGAAGAAGAAATTGGTAGGGGAGGGGGAGAAGAAGAAATTGGAATAGGAGGGGGAAGAAGAAGAAGAAATTGGTAGGGGAGGGGGGAGAAGAAGAAATTGACAGGGGTGAGAATTACAGGGGAGGGAGGGGCAATGAGAGTGGGAAGGGGGAGGGGAGAAGAGAGTGACAAGGGAGGGGGGAGAGATTGACATGCACCCCTTGCACACAGAAAAACACACAATGCATTACAGACACACACACACAAACAATGTAACCCTTACACACAATGCATCCCTTACACACACAGAAACACACAATGCATTACTTACACACACTCAATGCACCCCTTACACACACTCAATGCACCCCTTACACACGCACACACTGCATCCTGTACATACACAGAAACACACCTTGCAGCCCTTACACATACACAGATTCACACAATGCATTCCTTACACACATATCAGGACATCCCCTACACACTCCACCTCCTGTGAACAAACTCATTGGTGGAACATGAAGGTGGACCCTGGGACCCAGACCTTGAGCTGTGTAAAGGACCCCCAAAAAATTGAGCTGCTTCCCGTTCTCCCAGAATATTGATTTTTGTGACCACAGTTACAAACAGCCTCCAGAGAGCCTGTTCTACACCAGACCAGTGGAGCCAGACTGCAGCTAGAGCCCATCATCATCCTCATCTCGTTGTAAGTAGGCAATCTAGTATATTATTCGTGGCACTAATCTCTAATTGACCTCACATTAAAGAAACACTATAGTCCCCAGAACCACTGCAGCTTAATGTAGTTGTTCTGGTGTCTATAGCCTGTCCCTGCAGGCCTTTTAATGTAAACACGGCGGCACTCCAGCACTGGCGTTAGTTAACAGGGCAGATCATATGGGTGGAGCATTGTGATGTCACATGGGGGGGGGGCGGCAAACTTTACTTTTGCCTAGGGCGGCAAAAATCCTTGCACCTGCCCTGTATGTGTTTGGCCCCGGCTCAGGCACTGGGAAGAGACGCATGCTCCACGTGAATATGCTCAAACCCTACCATGAGAGGATAGAGGACGTGGCGGCGATATGCGCTTCAGCCTCTGAGGATCAGGATAATCTTCTGCTACCTGACTTATTAGAGGGAAGATCAGGCAGAGGCCTCCACAGGTGTTCAGCTGGGGGAGCGGCTAAGTCCTCAGGAGCGTGCCCAGGTACAGGAGTTAATCGCGGCTAAGGGAGCCACTTTCTCCAATTTACCAGGGTACATCCCGCTAGCTACTCACCGAGTTGAGACCCCCGGACAGCTACCTATGCGGCAGACCACATACCGTATCCCGGAAGCGGTCAGGGAACATATGAGGAAGGAAATTGAGGAAATGTTGCAGCTAGGGGTTATTGAACATTCCGATAGCCCCTGGGCATCGCCGGTAGTGCTGGTACCCAAAAAGGACGGCACAACACGCTTTTGTGTAGACTACCGGAGGCTATATGACGGAACAGTGTCTGATGCCTACCCGATGCCCCGGATAGACGAGCTGCTAGACAAAATGGCACGAGGCCAGTACTTTACTACAATAGATTTATGCAAAGGGTACTGGCAGATTCCACTAGCCGAGGATGCCATCCCCAAGTTGGCGTTTGTCACCCGTTTAGCTTGTATCAGTTTCGCGTCATGCCATTCGGGATGAAAATCTCTCCGGCTACCTTTCAATGGATGGTGGATGGGCTACTGGATGGGTTTCAGGAGTATGCATGTGCATACCTGGATGATATCGCCATCTATAGCCAGACCTGGTCAGACCACCTGCGACATATTGGAGCAGTCATTGACCGTATCAGAGAGGCAGGTTTGACGCTAAAGCCCAGCAAGTGTCACATAGGGATGGCAGAGGTACAGTACCTCGGGCACCGGGTAGGGAGTGGACAGCAAAAGCCTGAACCAGCAAAAATTGAAGCAGTAGCTAAGTGGCCTACCCCCCGGACAAAAACCCAAGTGCTAGCCTTCCTGGGTACTGCAGGGTACTACCGAAAATTTGTACCCAATTGTAGTGCCCTGGCCAAACCCCTGACTGACTTGACCCACAAAAACCTTCCTCGACAGGTCATCTGGGCCCCAGAGTGTGATCAGGCGTTCCAACAACTCAAGACTGCTTTAACCAATGCACCTGTACTTACTGCTCCTGATCCAACTAAACAATTTCTTGTCCACACAGACGCTTCAATGTTTGGATTGGGAGCAGTGCTGAGCCAAGTTGGAGCAGATGGTGGAGAACATCCCGTAGCTTACTTAAGCCGAAAGTTATTACCCCGTGAAGTGAGCTACACCGCCATTGAGAAAGAATGCCTGGCCGTGGTGTGGGCCCTCAAAAAGTTGCAGCCTTATTTATATAGACAACCTTTTTCCCTACTCACAGATCACAACCCGTTGGTGTGGCTGAACCGTGTGGCGGGGGACAATGCCAGGCTGCTGCGCTGGAGTTTGGCGCTGCAGCCTTTTGACTTCACTATTCATTACCGCCCAGTAAAGCAAAACGGTAACGCCGATGGGTTATCTAGACAGACTGACCTTGAGAAGTGATCTGTAAGCACTCCTCCGGACATCCCCAAGCCGATCCGTTGGGATCAGATTGTGTATGCCGGCTTGGTTCTGGGGGAGCATTGTGGTAAACCTAGCCACTTTAGGTCATATTGCAGAACATTTAAAGGTTGTCTGAAATAGCTATGTTAACCTGGTGTATAAATGTATTTGTGTGTTTTAGAATAGAGAGCATGCATAGAGTAACAGCCGTGAATAAAATTGTCAGTTGACTCCCTGAACTGTGTTTCATCCGGTTACTGGGGGATTTGGGATATTGCCTTCTTTTCCAGCGCTTTACTTTGGATTACCTTCTATACCAGCGGAGATCTTGGGATTTAATATTGCAGCTCCGCTACAAGGGGGGCACATCCTGTAGGAGCCTGGGTGGTGGCCCCCGGTATTAGCTGTGAGAGGGACACATCCTGTAGGAGCCTGGGTGGTGGCCCCCGGTATTAGCTGTGAGAGGGACACATCCTGTAGGAGCCTTGGTGGCCCCCTGGTATTAGCTGTGAGAGGGACACATCCTGTAGGAGCCTGGGTGGTGGCCCCCGGTATTAGCTGTGAGAGGGACACATCCTGTAGGAGCCTGGGTGGTGGCCCCCGGTATTAGCTGTGAGAGGGACACATCCTGTAGGAGCCTGGGTGGTGGCCCCTGGTATTAGCTGTGAGAGGGACACATCCTGTAGGAGCCTGGGTGCCCCCCCGGTATTAGCTGTGAGAGGGACACATCCTGTAGGAGCCTGGGTGGCCCCCCGGTATTAGCTGTGAGAGGGACACATCCTGTAGGAGCCTGGGTGGTGGCCCCCGGGATTAGCTGTGAGGGGGACATATCCTTTAGGAGCCTGGGTGACCCCCTGGTATTAGCTGTGAGAAGGACACATCCTGTAGGAGCCTAGGTGCCACCCCCCCGGTATTAGCTGTGAGAGGGACACATCCTGTAGGAGCCTGGGTAGTGGCTCCCCGGTATTAGCTGTGAGGGGGACACATCCTGTAGGAGCCTGGGTGGTGGCCCCCTAGTAATAGCTGTGAGAGGGACACATCCTGTTGGAGCCTGGGTGGGTGGTGGCCCCCCGGAATTAGCTGTGAGGGGGACACATCCTGTAGGAGCCTGGGTGAACCCTCGGTATTAACTGTGAGAGGGACACATCCTGTAAGGAGCCTGGGTGGTGGCCCCCCTGTATTAGCTGTGAGGGGGACACATCCTGTAGGAGCCTGGGTGACCCCCCGGTATTAGCTGTGAGAGGGACACATCCTGTAGGAGCCTGGGTGGTGGCCCCCCGGTATTAGCTGTGAGATGGACACATCCTGTAGGAGCCTGGGTGGTGGCCCCCCGCTATAAGCTGTGAGAGGGACACATCCTGTAGGAGCCTGGGTGGTGGCCCCCTGGTATTAGCTGTGAGAGGCACACATCCTGTAGGAGCCTGGGTGGTGCCCCCCCCCGGCATTAGCTGTGAGAGGGACACATCCTGTAGGAGTCTGGGTGGTGGCCCCCGGTATTAGCTGTGAGAGGGACACATCCTGTAGGAGCCTGGGTGGTGGCCCCCGGTATTAGCTGTGAGGGGGACACGTCCTGTAGGAGCCTGGGTGGTGGCCCCCGGTATTAGCTGTGAGAGGGACACATCCTGTAGGAGCCTGGGTGGTGGCCCCCGGGATTAGCTGTGAGAGGGTCACATCCTGTAGGAGCCTGGGTGGTGGCCCCCGGTATTAGCTATGAGAGGGACACATCCTGTAGGAGCCTGGGTGGCCACCCCGGTATTAGCTGTGGGAGGGACACATCCTGTAGGAGACTGTGTGGCCCCCCGGTATTAGCTGTGAGAGGGACACATCCTGCTGGAGCCTGGGTGGTGGCCCCCGGTATTAGCAGTGAGAGGGACACATCCTGTAGGAGCCTGGGTGCCTCCCCCCGGTATTAGCTGTGAGAGGGACACATCCTGTAGGAGCCTGGGTGGCCCCCCGGTATTAGCTGTGAGGGGGACACATCCTGTAGGAGACTGTGTGGCCCCCCGGTATTAGCTGTGAGGGGGACACATCCTGTAGTAGCCTGGGTGGTGGCCCCCCGGTATTAGCTGTAAGGGGGACACTTCCTGTAGGAGCCTGGGTGGTGGCCCCCGCGGTATTAGCTGTGAGGGGGACACATCCTCTAGGAGCCTGGGTGACCCCTCGGTATTAGCTGTGAGAGGGACACATCCTGTAGGAGCCTGGGTGGTGGCCCCCAGGTATTAGCTGTAAGGGGGACACTTCCTGTAGGAGCCTGGGTGGTGGCCCCCCCGGTATTAGCTGTGAGGGGGACACATCCTCTAGGAGCCTGGGTGACCCCTCGGTATTAGCTGGGAGAGGGACACATCCTGCTGGAGCCTGGGTGGTGGCCCCCGGTATTAGCAGTGAGAGGGACACATCCTGTAGGAGCCTGGGTGCCTCCCCCCGGTATTAGCTGTGAGAGGGACACA
>OW240923.1:848049-899957 GCA_933207985.1 Pelobates cultripes | reverse complement strand
GGAGGGTGGGGGGAGAGGAGAGACCACTAATGGAAAGTCGGGGAGAAAAGGAGACCACTAAGGGAGGTGGGGGGGGAGAGGAGAGACCACTAAGGGGCAGGGGAGGTCTCTAAGGAATGGAAGGGAGAGCTCTATAGGACAGGGGGCAGAACAGGGAGCTCTTTCACACCACGCGCGTGCACACACACACAATGCATCCCTATACACACAGAAACACAACATGCTTTCCTTACACACAGAGAAACACACAATGCAACTGTAACGGCTACCCTGGTATGGTGAGGGTATCAGCCTTTGGGGACATCCTTTTCTTCCCGGCAAGTCACTGTGTAGTGATGGAGTCGCCTATTCCATTCTGCTGGATCAGGAGTAGAAGTCAAGTGCAGCTCTAAAAAGAGCTGAGTGATTATGCTGCATAGATTCCCCTTTCAAGAACGAGACGAGGCTACGTTTTGAAGGGTCAAGAAGAACTGAGGGTTTATTGACAGACACTCTCTTTTATGTGATTCTGCCCATGCAAGGGAGACACCCACATAATTAACAGTTGTGACGAGACCAATCTCGCCACATTGCATTGGAGAAGCCTGGTTGCTCGCCTGCTGCCTCTGGACTATGGCCCCTCTGTTAAAAGACTTTATTTTGCCTGCAGAAAAGCTGTATTTGTGCTTTTCTGCCGGTTGTTCGGTAGATTCAATCTACCGTACAACCGCATGAATGAATAGACCACCTGGGAGCTGGAGTGTGCCGGCAATTAACCTCCCTGAAGCTGCGGTTAACCGCAGCTTAATTGACGAATGCTAGGTGGCCGCCATTCGTATCCCGAACACGAGGTCGCGGCCATTTTAAACATGCGAATGCACAGCGGTGTTCGCCCCTATTTTCATGGAACTAAAATCGGACACAGTTTTGCGCGAACACCGCTGAAGCCGCCGACCTCCCTTCTTGTTCGGTGGAAGTGCACGAACGGCCCGGTGTTCGGTAGTTTTGTTTGAATGTGTTATACCCCAGATAGGAATCCCATGGAGCCCATTCGTATGAAACTGACTGTAAAGACTTTG
Source organism: Pelobates cultripes (assembly GCA_933207985.1). Lineage (NCBI taxonomy): Eukaryota > Metazoa > Chordata > Amphibia > Anura > Pelobatidae > Pelobates > Pelobates cultripes. Next base: position 898,899 of record OW240923.1, on the reverse strand, counting down.
GCTCCATGGCGATTAAACTGTATTCGTGTGGTCTGAGCGCCATTCACTTAATAATGTGCGCTCAGACCTGAGCTATCTGGGGATATGTTACATGTCTGTGTTTTATGTAATAAATGTTACTTTATGTATTTTAAAGTATAATACTTGTTTTTGTGTCCCCACATGTGTAATGGAGTTTTGCCTTTGTCCTGGGAGATAATTGAATTACTTCTCCAGGGCAGAGGGGAGGAAGCCAGGATGCATTGTGGGGATGTTTTACTTCTGTATGTCTGTAATTGGTACATGTCTGTCTTTTGTTACAGTCTTCCATCTGGTCCCCTAGGGGAGTGTCCACCAGGTGGGAGACCTGCATAAATACTGGGCAGGTAGCCCTCATTAAACAGACCACTGCTTGACCCTCAACACGGAGCCTTGTCTCGTCTTTGGGGGGATTTACTGAATGCTGCTAGAGACTGATTGCTAGGAGTTTAAGCCGCTTGGATGCTTTTCCTATTCGTCTGGTAGCAGCAATTCGTATGGTTCCTGTTCGTGTATTTGGAGTGCTGTATTGGATGCCGTTCGGGAGTTTACAGCATTCACTTATTGGCGGTTCGTGAGTTTGGTGTTCTGCAGTAGCTGTGCCTGCATCACTGGAAAGGGGGACGATCGCCTAAACGGTTTTTACTCCTTGTGTGCAAAACGGTCCGTTACAACAGTATAACCAATCAAGACAATATACATTCTGTACATCCCCTCCCCTTAGATAACTAAATAACGTAATTTAAAAAGAACATATTTTCCCCAAAGTTTGGATGTACCCCAAATAGCTTGTTTCTGGGGGACCAACATATTTAAAAATCAGCCCATTTGGTTCAGCCGTTCGGGAGATATGGGACTTAGAAGTTTTGACCGACCGCACGGGCACAGTAGCCGAAAACAGTTCCATGAATGCTGGCCCTGCAGTCGGTCTTAGATCGTGTGTAAAAACTCCCGAACGGCCGGCCATCCGCATGCCATCCTGGGTTCGCTGAAATCCCCATCCGTTGCTGAGTCTTTCTACCGAATGCCTGGTCGTTCGGTAGTTTTGGCGAGGTTTTCCCGAAGGTATGGAGGTCTCAGCGGTGTTCACCTATTTGAGTGTCTGATTTTAGTTCCAGACACTCGACAGCAAACACCGCTGTTCGGGAGTTAAAATGGCCGCGAACACGTGGAAGTCCCGAAATGGCGGCTGGGCTTACAGCTCTCATAGCGTTCGTGCGGTTTTTTGACAAAAATGCCCATCAAGCAGGGAGGTAAATTAGTCTCAATTTAGTGTCAGGGTGGCCTGTTAGAGGTAAGCAAGCATTCGCATGGAGAATGCTTGCAATGTCCCGAACTGCATTGTAATCCATAAGTCTTTTCAGGCAAACTGTTCTTTTTGTTACAGAAACCCTTACACATAAAGACAATGCATCCTTTGCACGTATACACAGAAACACACAATGCATCCCTTACACACACATGCAAACACACACTGCTTCTCTTACACGCACACAGAAACACAATGCATCTCTTACACACACTCAACGCACCCCTTACAGACACACACACTGCATCCCTTACATACACAGAAACACACTTTGCATCCCTTATGCATACAAACACAGATTCACACAATGCATCCCTTACACACAACAAGAAACACACAATACATCCCTTATACACAAACACTCACTGCTTTCTATCCCTTACACAAAAACACACTGCTTCCACTACACACAAACACACTGCATCACCTACACAAACTGGTATCCCTATACACTACATTCCATAAGCACACACATTAGATCCTCTACAGTAACGCATAACACATCCCCTACACACTCTATTCCCTGTGAGTGGACTCATGGGTGGAACATGTAGATGAACTTATGGGTGGGCTTTATGGGCATACTCACCGTCAGGCCCTGGGGCCCAGACCTTGAGCTATGTAAGGGACCCCAAAAAATTGAGCTGCTTCCCGTTCTCCCAGAACATTGAATTTTGTGACCACAGTTACAAACAGCCTCCAGAGATCCTGTTCTACACCAGACCAGTGGAGCCAGACTGCAGCCAGAGCCCATCACCATGCTCATCTGATCGTAAGTAGGCAATCTAGTATATTATTAGTGACAAATCTTTATTTTGCCTAGGGCGGCAAAAATCCTCGCACTGGCCCTGCCAACAGGGATGCAAGGGTCCCAGATGATCCCCCCAGTGCCCCCAGTTCCCGCTAAGCTGTGTTCCACAGATCCCGAAGACATTGGACGTTGTTACAAAATGCCTTTCGTAACTGTCTCTTTAAGTGACAAATTGCCCTGCTTCCCTGTATTATGGAGAAGCCTTATCGCCAGCCTCCTTCATCATGACTATGGCCCTGGTGTGTATGGCCCTTTAAGGACAGTCTGTGAGCATATTGGGTCTTATGGACTTTTATGGGACTGTAGCTGGCCCTTAAAGCACATTTTTGGGACACAGGGAAAATTGGGACAATGCCCCTTTAAGACAGTGTCTCCAGACTTGTTTCGGACACTGCCGCTTTAAGCCTGTGTCCCCAGACTTGGTTAAAGTACTTTATTCATGGCTTCTTTACACTTGGTTCAGTAAATGGGGCTTACTGAAGCAAGTACCAGGTGGACCACCCAGAAGTGGAAGTGTGCAAGCAATGTACCTCCGAGGCTGGGAGCCTGCTGTAGGTAAATTGCCGACCGCTGAGTGGCCGCAGTTCAGGCAAACGGACACGTGGCGACAGCCATCTTTGTTCATTCGCACGTGGTCAGCGGTGTGTGTAGCCAAATTCATGGAACTGAAATCGGCTACACATTTCAACGAACACCACTGACCCTTACCTTCTCCTCCACTGAGTTTGCAGCAGCAGAGACTAAGTCCCGTTTGGCAGTGTTACGGTACCTCCAGTAATAAATGTACAAACCGCCGTTTAGGGAATGCTCCCCGTTCTCAATAATGTGGTCTGGTAGCGTATGCAGTATAACCATGCGAACCGCCAGCCAGGGAACACTCCAAACTCCTGAACGGTACCTGTACGACTCCTTCCCTTCTCGAGCTCCAAATACACGAATTGCCAATATTAGCCGAACGCCAATATCTCCCAAGCGGCAAATAATTCCAATAAGCAGTCTCTAGTCGCCGGTAATAAAATCCCCCCAATAACGAGACCAAGCTCCGCTTTGAGGGTAAAACACGAACTGAGTTTACTGTGGGCTACCTGCCGTATTTATGCAGGTCTCCCACTTGGTGGACACTCCCCTAGGGGACCAAATGGAAGACTGGAATAGCAGGAGGACATTGGGACATTTCAGACATACAACCCCCCAATATTCCCAGCATGCATCACAGTTTCCTCCCCTCTGCTCGGGAGATAATTGAGAAGTAATTCAATTATCTCCCAGAGCAGAGGCATATCGCCATTTTAAATACAAGTTACAAAACACATTAAAATACATAACTTTATAACTGCCGAACGTATTACATTCGTATAACACATCCCCAGATAGCCTGGATCTGAGTTCATATTATTGGCGAATAGCGCTCAGATCCCATACGCATAGTTCAATCGCCATGGAGTCAAAGTCTATTACAGTTCTTCGGTATGTGATTGACTCCATGGGAAGGCTATCTGGGGTAAGTCCATTCGTGCCTTTAAACCTCTCGAACAGCCGGTATTCGCATACTTTTGTCGATTGAGAAGGGGAGGTCGACGGCTTCAGCGGTGTTCGGTTGAAAAAGTATCCGTTTTTAGTTCCATAAAATAACCGAACACCGCTGGTCTTTCGCATAGTTAAAATGGACGCCACCTCGTGGTCGACATACGAACGACGACCACCCTGTATTCGGTTTTAATTGAGAAGTGTCTGTGGTTAACCACAACGTTCTAATTGGAATCAATAGGTTAACCAGCAGCACACTTCTCTTCTGGGTGGCTGTCCGTTCGGTAGTTCTGTTCAACAAAAAAATACATTCCCTTAAACAAGGCATACGAATGGGGAAATTCATACAAACGGCAAAACAGACGAACACAGCAATTCTAGTTCATACAGATGGGTCTGTCACAGGCAGTTTGAATGTACTGCTATACTGAGCCAATTGCACGAACGGCAAATATAAAAAGGATGAAAAAATGAAAAATCAATTAAAAATTAAAATGAAATTAAAAATAAAATAAAAATATAAAATAAATAAAAGTAAAAATAAAAATAGGTGAAAACATAGATAAAAATGTGAAATAAATAGTAAATATAAAAAATAGAAAATAAGTTAAAAAGGTGAAATATGAAATTCATGTGGCAAATCATAGATAAAAGAAAATATAGGATTAATAAAAATATAAAAATACAGTATAGGGCATAAAGAAAAAAAAATGCAATATAAAAAAATTAAATATGAAATGCATATAAGGACTTGCTGAGGGTAGGGAGCCAGTATGAAATGTGATTATTATAAAAAGTGAAGAAAGACTTATAGAAAATTAGAAAGATCAAATTCGAGATTGAGGCCATCTGGAGAAAGGGTTTTAAGCTGGAACACCCACTCCATTTCCCTCTTTCCCAGGATTTTTCTCATATCTCCACCTCTCCAGGGGGTGCTGCATTGTTCTATCCCCATACATATAAGTAGCCAAGGGTCTTTATTGTGTTTGCTGAAATGTTTTGATACAGAGTGGTTCTCATACCCCTTGGTAATATTCCGACAATATTCCGCTAACCTTATTTTTAAACATCTTTTAGTCATACCTACATATTGTAGGCCACAAGGGCACTCCAACATGTAAATAATATTTTTTGAGTTACACCCAATAAAATCTTTAATTGAATATGACTTGCCAGTATTTGTCAAAATCAATTGGGGGATTTTAGATTTGATTGATGGATATGTGGTTCTGCACACGATACACTTGTTACATTTGAAAAAACCTTTTGGCTTAGATAGAAAATTTGTAGTGTTTTTTATGTTTTTTCTAGTATAATTTCTCGTGAGGATGTTTTTAACCCCTTAAGGACACATGACATGTGTGACACGTCATGATTCCCTTTTATTCCAGAAGTTTGGTCCTTAAGGGGTTAAAGCTAGGGGCTCCTCTAAATATAATATTGGGTCTATCTGGGATTTGGTCTTCAAAAGATCATTTTGCTTGAGAATGTGCCAATGTTTATTTTTTTTTTTATAGTTTTGTTTTTAATATTAAAGTCCAAAATAATAGGTAGTATGGGGGGTATTTTTTTATTTGCATTTCCTCCTTCTTTTTGCAGATGACCTCCCAACTCCTGAGCTTGCCTCAGAAGCGCTACTCTGTTACCTTGCTGAACAAGGCTGCAAGGCATCCAAGACGAAGATGCAATGGTGCCGGCCCTCTGTGGTCTTCTTGGGACATTGTCTTTCCCATGGCACCCGTCACCTCACTTGGGATCGTGTGAGGGGAATTACAGCCATCTGTCCTCCAAAAGCTCACAAACCTCTCCAAGCCTTTTTGGGCCTCATATCCTACTGCAGGGCCTGGATACCTGAGGCCTCCACTCTCATGCAACCCCTGTATGACGCCCTAAAGACTGAACCTTTCTCTCTGTCTCCAGAGGCCTACTGCAGTTTCTATGCTTTGCAACGTGCTATCTCCTCTGCCCCTGCCTTGGGCCTCCCCAATTACCAAAAACCCTTCAAACTGTTTGTTTCTGAAAGACAAGGACATGCTTCTGGGGTTCTCACACAATCTCATGGTTCCCGCCAACGTCCTATTGTCTACTGTAACGGCACCCGCAGGCATAAAGGGGGTTAAAAGCCGTTTAGGAAATATTCCCTTCCAGATTCACAGGCAGCTACTCCATACACCAATCTCCCAAACAGGAAACCATACGAATGCTTCAAACAGCCGAACAGGAAAAACCATACGAACGGTTTACACTCGTAGCAGTCGAACTGGAACAGCATACAATAAATCCCCCCCAAGAACGAGACAAGGCTCAGTGTTGAGGGTCAAGCAGTGATCTGGTTTAATTGGGTTACCTGCCCGGTATTTATGCAGGTCTTCCACCAGATGGACACTCCCCTAGGGGTTCTGGTGGAAGACTGGGACAAAAATTGCACAGTGACCAATAACAGACATACATAGTGACACACTCCCACTAGTACAGTATAATCTCTCCTCTCTATCCTGGAGATAATTGGGAAGTAATCCAATTATCTCCCAGGATAGAGGCAAAACTCCATTACACACGTTAGCAAAAAGACCTAAGAATACACAATATTACAAATACTGCATAAAACATATACGTTCAACATATCCCTAGATAGCTTAGATCTGAGCGCACATTGTTACTGAATGGCGCTCAGATCACATACATGCAGTTCAATTGCCATGGAGCCAAAGTCTTTCACATAGTCTTTCGTTATACAAATGTGCTCCATGGCATAGCTATCTGGGGTAGCACTGTTCACACAGAGAAAGTACCGAATGGACCAGCGTTCGGATAAACGCAGGAGGAGGGAGGTCGGCGGCTCAGCGGTGTTCGTGAATATAAGTGTTCGTTTTTAGTTCCACGGTTTTGTAGCTGAACACCGATGTCCATTCGGCAGTTTAAGATGGTCGCTGCCACGTGTTCGGCTATATACGAACAATGGCCACCCAGCATTCGACAAATAAGCTGCGGTTAAACACAGCTTCTGGGAGATCAATTGCCTGCACACTCCATACCCAGATGGTCCGGTCATTCGTACGTTTGTTCGGTGAATTGAATTTACCAAACACCCTGGCAGAAAGTCACAAACAAGCCTTTCTGCAGGGAGAAATAAAGGTTTTTAACACGGGGTAGCAGGCGGTAGCAACCAAGCTTCTCCAGAACATAGTGGCAAGGTTGGTGTGACGAAGTGCCCTTCGCCACTTGTGCCTGGAGAGGACTGCTTGCCCGCCTCTTGCCCTGTGACTATGGCCCCTGGGATGTATTGCCCTTTAAAGACATGATTTGGGCATAATGGATTTGTGTTGTGCTGTTGCTGGCCCTTTAAGAACCATCTGGGGACATACTGTGGAGTTACTGGGTGGCCACCATTTCCTGTATCAGAAGCACATGGTGAGAACAATGGATGAAGCACATGGTGAGAACAATGGATGGCGGCCATTTTAACTCACAGACACTGTTTGGACTTTTCAACACGGTGCCATCTCGCCAGTGTTTGGTGCACAGAGACATCATGCAGTGGTTTTGGACTATACAGCAGGGGACACATTATACAGTGATTGTTTTTCATTTAGCCTGTATATGTTCTGCAGAATCTGCATTAAACTGTATCTTCCAAAGTACTGAACTGATCTGGGTGAATTTTGGATATGTGGTTCACCCAGATCCCCCGGTTCCAAGGATATACTTTTTATGGTGTTATTGCATGTTTTGGGGTCCCTGTGTGTTTTATGAAACTGTATTATTTCTGGCCAGCAGATAATTGAGCTTTGTGTATTGTAGAAACTCAATTATCTAGCCTGGCCCAGAGGAGGAGTTTTGTGTTGCATAAATTGTGAGTTCTGTGTGCCAGTACATCAGTCTTGTTCCAGCATTAAGCCTTGGCTCATGTTTGGGGGAAGGGATACCTACACTCTGGGGATTGCTATAATCACTTACTCCCCAGAGGAAGCTCTTGCAATAGCTTGATTTGTTCCTGTTCCTGCTCTCTGGGGAAAGAGAGGTTCACCCACTGGAAGCTGGATCCCGGCCTTGGGTCCAGGGTGGGTGGAAACAGCAGAGACCCCGGCGCAGTTACATCGCTGGAAGTGGGGTCTGCAGTGCTGATGGTGTCGGTTGGAGTGCTTGGAGTCCTCAGCGAGCACTAGGAGCATCGATTGGCGGAGGTACTCAGTCGGAGTGCCAGCTTTCCGTCACATTTGGTGGCAGCGGCGGGATGGCGTCCTAGTGCAAGGACCAGCAGCTCGGAGACACCGGTAACGTGTGGAGTTACGGATTTATAATTGAGGGCAACGCTAGCACTTGTGCAGCGACCCTGGCTTCAGAGGAACTCAAGGGATAGAGCTAGCTACGGGCAGCGTCCCTATCCATAGCAACATGGAAGAGGAGTTTCGCTGGAGGTTGCAGCAGCATTCGGCCCAACAGGATGGGCCTGTATCAGAGGAGTGCATACTGGACTGGAGAGATGTCACTCGTACGGAGATGTGGCACGATGCCCTGGAAAAGGTACAACGGCGGCGGGGAGAGAGCCTTCCCAGTGACGAGCAGCGGTTCCAGGTACTCGAGGCCCTGCGCTCCCCTTTCCTAGGGGAGCAACCCTTGGATGAATGGTTGTTGGAACTCTGGGATTTAATTTGAAAGGAGTTGTGGCTAGATGCAGCTTACCGGGCATTAAAGTGGTACGCCACCCAGCGCAACCCCTCGATGACTAACCACTATCTGCCTGAGGGAGAGGATTATAATGGCCCGGGCTTACTGTGGGAGGCCTATGAGGAGGGCGATGACTTTGGATGCCCCACAGAGTTTCGGTTCTGGGACATCCACAACATCAGGGAAACCCTGCTGGATCTTCCCCGAGCGGACGACCTGGGGCCAGACCTGAGTCATCTGGTCGCAATGGAGTGGGGGCTGGAGCAAAGCTACCGACGCCTGTTCAACTTAGCCCAGTCACCGTCCCTCAGCCCAGAGGATTACCTGGACGCCCTACCCTCTTCTGTCCAACCAGCCCCAGAGGTGAGCAACCTTATGGAACGGTCCTGGGAAGACCCACAGATGGCAGGTGGAGATGGAACCGAGGTCTCTCCACCTGCCCCACAGGGATGCTGGGTACCCGGCCCAGATCCCCAGCGGCAATGTATCTCACAGGGAGATGAGACAACCGGTCTCCCTTCCCAGCAGCAGCCTGAGTTCCAGGAGGAGGTGATGGTAGATCCCTCCCCCACACAGCAACCAGCGTCCTAGGGAGGGAAGGCAACCGGCCTCCCTCTCCTCCACCAACCAGAGGTACCTGAGGTAGTGGACCTCATAGACGTGTCCTGGGGACACACAGAGATGGCAAGCGGAGATGGGACCGAAATCTCTCTGCCAGCCCTACAGGGATGCTGGGCAGTCAGCCCAGGTCCCCAGCGGCAGTATAATATACAGGGAGAGGAGACAACTGGTCTCTCTCCCCAGCGGCGGCCTGAGTTCCAGGAGGAGGTGATGGTCGATCCCTCCACCTTACAGCAACCAGCGTCCTGGGGAGGGGAGGCAACCGGCCTCCCTCTCCAACAGCAGCCGGAGGTGGGCGACCTCATAGACTTGTCCTGGGGACACACAGAGATGGCAAACGGAGATGGGACCAAAGTCTCTCTGCCAGCCCTACAGGGATGCTGGGCAGTCAGCCCAGGTCCACAGCGGCAGTATAATATACAGGGAGAGGAGACAACTGGTCTCTCTCCCCAGCGGCGGCCTGAGTTCCAGGAGGAGGTGATGGTCGATCCCTCCACCTTACAGCAACCAGCGTGCTGGGGAGTGGGGGCAACCAGCCTCCCCCTCCAACAGCAGCCAGAGATACCGGGAGAGGGGGAAGACAAACCTAACCACACTGGCGCAGATGGGACCGCGGTCTCTGTGCCAGTCCTACAGGGAGGCTGGATGGGCGGTCCAGATCCCCAACCAACCCCACAGGGATGCCAGGAGGAGGAGGTAAGTGAAACTTCCCCTCCCCAGCTACATCCCAACCGGGTCCTGGGGGCAGTGGATGAGCCTGCGATACCCACTGACCCCCTCCCAGCAGAAGAGCTGGCATCTGGGCCTCTTAGCCTCTGCCCCCCCTTTTCCCCTGTATCAGAGCCTGACTTACCACGGGTTACCCCAGTGGAAGAGCTGGCAGCAGGGCAGAGCGCCGCTGGCCTCTGCCCCCCAAGCAACACCAGCAGTTTGCCTAGCTGCACCAGGGAGACTGAGAGTGCTGCGCTGTCCAACTACAAACTTGAACCTACACGCCAGTACCATTTATTGTTGGGGGGGTTACTCTGCGTATTTTTCTTTGTGGGTGGGCTGCCAGACTAATCTAGGTACTGACCGGCAGAAGGTCAGGTACCTGTTTAGTCTTCCCCCCAAAGGGAAGATGTGTGACGAAGTGCCCTTCGCCACTTGTGCCTGGAGAGGACTGCTTGCCCGCCTCTTGCCCTGTGACTATGGCCCCTGGGATGTATTGCCCTTTAAAGACATGATTTGGGCATAATGGATTTGTGTTGTGCTGCTGCTGGCCCTTTAAGAACCATCTGGGGACATACTGTGGAGTTACTGGGTGGCCACCATTTCCTGTATCAGAAGCACATGATGAGAACAATGGATGGCGGCCATTTTAACTCACAGACACTGTTTGGACTTTTCAACACGGTGCCATCTCGCCAGTATTTGGTGCACAGAGACATCGTGCAGTGGTTTTGGACTATACAGCAGGGGACACATTATACAGTGATTGTTTTTCATTTAGCCTGTATATGTTCTGCAGAATCTGCATTAAACTGTATTTTCCAAAGTACTGAACGGATCTGGGTGAATTTTGGATATGTGGTTCACCCAGATCCCCCGGTTCCAAGGATATACTTTTTATGGGGTTATTGCATGTTTTGGGGTCCCTGTGTGTTTTATGAAACTGTATTATTTCTGGCCAGCAGATAATTGAGCTTTGTGTATTGTAGAAACTCAATTATCTAGCCTGGCCCAGAGGAGGAGTTTTGTGTTGCATAAATTGAGTGTTCTGTGTGCCAGTAAATCAGTCTTGTTCCAGCATTAAGCCTTGGCTCATGTTTGGGGGAAGGGATACCTACACTCTGGGGATTGCTATAATCACTTACTCCCCAGAGGAAGCTCTTGCAATAGCTTGATTTGTTCCTGTTCCTGCTCTCTGGGGAAAGAGAGGTTCACCCACTGGAAGCTGGATCCTGGCCTTGGGTCCAGGGTGGGTGGAAACAGCAGAGACCCCGGCGCAGTTGCATCGCTGGAAGTGGGGTCTGCAGTGCTGATGGTGTCGGTTGGAGTGCTTGGAGTCCTCAGCGAGCACTAGGAGCATCGATTGGCGGAGGTACTCAGTCGGAGTGCCAGCGTTCCGTCACAGTTGGTTTTGACAGAGCTACTAGTCCTGCCAGCTGGACCCTGTGGCGAGAGGGGATCCCTCATGTGCAGTATTTGCAGCCAAAGCCCTCCTAGACAAGATGAATGATTTGGTCCTCGGACACAAGCCCACCATCCTTGCCCCTCATGAAATTACTGCCATCCTCAACCAGACTCAGCCTAAACACCTCTCATCTGCTCGTCACCTCTGTCTCCAATCTACACTTCTGCTTCTAGATAATGTCACCCTGCAGAGAAGTTACTCTCTCAACCCCGGCCACTCTTCTGCCACTTCCCGGGGGGAAATCCCCTGCTACTGGTACAGCCTTGACATAGACCCTGCCTCCATCATCTTCATGAATGTGCGTGTTCCCCCTGTTCCACATGATGCCCAGTCTTTTCCATCCTTGCACTTTGTGGTTTAGAAACACTCCAGGACTTATGAAGAAATGTTCCAGCTTGTGGAGGTACGTCTCATCATCACAGACCTGTTCTGTGACTCCAAGGGCAACAGCGTGGCCCTAGTCCTCCTGCCCATGGAAGTAAGACACATGTACCATCACTGGGATTTGGCTGTCCCCCACGTCTCCTTCACCAAATCCCCACAGATCTTGTGGGAAGAACTTGGCCGTTGGCCAAATCATGGAGCACTACAGATCAAGACCAACTTTCTGCAGAAGGGGTCACTAAGCGAACTGAGAATTGCAAGACAACTGGTTCCCCCCAGTACCACACAGAAATATGCATTGATGCCCCTCCTGCGGATCAAGATCCAGATGCACCCCATGACTGTTTTGAACAGATGAAGATGGAGACAACGCATCTTCCAACAGTACATGAAACTGCTCTGCTAGAACCTGATTTCACCCTGTTTGTAGATGGCTCCAGATATGCTGATGAGCAAGGAAGGTACTGTAAGGAAACCAAGTATATTTAAACCTCATTCGGTAGTTTCCTCCCGAACCGCCAGAGCCTTAGTGATTATAGCCCTCCGTTCGGTAGTTAGGGTAGACGAATCCTATAGCAATTCCAATAGTCTCACCAGATAATTCCCTCAGTGAAACACACGAATCCCCAAACATCAGCCAAAGTCAAGAAGAAGGGTACAAAATGAACTGTCCTTTAATGGGTGCACACAGCTTTTATGCAAGTCCCCATGCAAGGGGACAGCCCTCAGGGAGGGACAAACAATAACCAATCACAAACAGTAAAATGTTAACACACACCTACAATTCCCTCCCCTAGCCCAGGAGATAATTTAGTCTGATAAAATAGTAACTTAATTATCTCCAGGCTGAAAAATCACTTTTTCCCCAACTTTCAGAACACCCCTTTATACTGGGGATATCCCCATAAATATGTGTCCCCTGATAGCCCTGATCTGGGTGACCAACATATTCGAATTTCACCCAGATCGGTTCAGGGGTTCGCAAATTTTATGGAAGTCTTGTGTGACCGGCTCACCCTGGGCTGCATGCCCAAAACAGTTCCACGAATTTGGTGGGTTTTGCCGGTCACTTTCGAAAAAACATAAAAACGAATAAAAATACCGAATGGATCCCTCTGGCTCCTAGCAGTGTTCGCGCCCCTCTGTCGAATGCACCAAAGTACCGAATAGCGCTCTTCTAGCTATTCGGGAAATAGAGTTCCAAAGTTCGTCTGTTTGGGACTGGTGTTTGGGAAGTCGAGTGTCCGTAAAACAGTTCCAGGCACTCGACGACCAGGTCCCACTGCCTTTGTTCGCATGAACAAAGATGGCCGCGGTTTTCTCTGCCACGTGGCGTTCGACTAACGAACGCTGGCCGCACAGACAGAGGTAGCAATTTCACCTAAACCTTTGTTTAATGAGCCAGAGGGTGGTCCTTGTTCGGTAGTTCCATCTACAGAATGCAATAGGCAGCAATAGAGGATAAAAAGGGAATGCAAACAGTAAATAATCATAGGGAACAGGGGGGTTTCTTCACAGGTACCACACTGGATTTGCTGTCACTACAGTGGACCAGATACTCCAAGCATTTTCACTCCCCTCATCCATGTCTGCCCAAGAAGCTGAACTACAGGCCCTCATCATAGCATGCAGAATGTCTGAAGGAAAGCACACTGTAAGGAAACCAAATACATTTAAACCTTAATTGGTAGTTTCCTCCCGAACAGCCAGAGCCCAGTGAATATAGCCCTCCGTTCGGTAGTTGTAGTAGACGAATTCCCAATTGTAAATCCAATAGTGTTCCTGGATAATTCCCACAGTAAAACACACGAACTCCCAAACAGCATACGTAGTCAGAATAAGGGTACAAAGATGAACTGAAGGTTTAATGACAGGCATGCTCTTTTTATGGAATTCAGCCCATGCAAGGGAGCCTCCCATATAATTAGCCATACATCCAATCCTAACAATATACATACTGTACATCTCCTCCCCTCAGATAACCATTAAACACAATTAAAACGTAACAGAAATTCCCCAAAGCTTGGATGTACCCCAAGGTGTCCCCAGATAGCTATTGTCTGGGAGACCAACATATTAAAAAGTCAGTCCATTCGGTTCAGCCGTTCGGGAGATATAGGACTTAGAAGTTTTGACCGACTGCACGGGCAAAGTAGCTGAAAACAGTTCCATGAATTCTGGCCCTGCAGTCGGTCTTAGATCGCATGAAAAACCTCCCGAACTGCCGGCCATCCAGCTACCATCCTTGGTTCGCTTGATTCCCCATCTGTTGGTAAGTCTTTCTACCGAACGCCCGGTCGTTCGGTAGTTTGGAAGGGGTTTTACCGAAGGTCTGGAGGCTTCAGCGGTGTTCGCCTGTTTGAGTGTCCGTTTTCAGTTCCAGACATTCAATGCCAAACACCGCTGTTCGGGAGCTAAAATGGCCGCGAACACGAGGAAGTCCCGAAATGGCGGTGAGACCTGCTGTTCGTGCAAAACTTCTGCCAAACGTAATCCACCCAGCAAAGGGGTTCAGTCTGTATAAAGGGGTAACAGGGTGGCCTGCATTCGGTAGTTTTACCTACCGAATGCCATAGGGAAACATTGCTATTAACAAACAAATACAAGGAGTGCATATACAGTATAAAAGGGGCATTTCTTCACACGCACCAATATCTCCACTGATTCAAGATGTGCATTGGGTGTAGCACATGACTTCGGATTAATCTTGAAGACAAGAGGATTTCTTACAGCAACTGGCACACCAGTTAAGCACAGCACGGCCATCAAGGAACTGATGGATGCCCTACTCCTTGTGGCAAAACTGGCCACCAGAGACTATCAATCTATCAGGATGTGTGTAATTTTGCTAAGCCATAAAAATCAATGCTATTTGTATTTCAGGCGAATGAGAGCATTCGTATGCTGGCGGTATGAAAACCCCAGCATTCATAATGAAGTTTCACGAACAGTGAGTTTAAACACTGTTCGTGAAACGAATAACATACCGAACGCATGACCACACACAGGGGGTCGTGTGGCACCCATTAACCAATTGCAACAATGTTGCAATCGGTAATTAAGAGTGTTTCTAGGTGGCCGTCGTTCGAATACCAACCACGCGGCGGTCGGCCATCTTGTTTCTTTTGTTAGCCCAGCGGTGTTTTGTCGTCGAGTGCCTGGAACTAAAAACGGCTACTCGATGGCGCGAACACCGCTGGACTTCCAGGCCGTTCGGGAACCTCGGCTGTTCGGTAGTTTATTCCCCTTACGATAATCGGTATTTTAAAAGCTACGTTAGAAATTATGTGTATTTCGTACGGCGTTCGGTTAGTTAGACTGGGAGCTGAGCGGTATTCTCATGAACGATGCTCTCAGCCTCCAGCTATCTACCGAACGTCCATTCGTGTAAAACTAGTGAATATTGTTAAAGTTATGTATTTTAATGTAAAATGTAAGTTCTGCTGCACGGAGGGATAATCCCATTAACAGTTTATTCCAGTGGGAGTATCCCTCTCGTCCAGCAGTGCATGATGGGAAAAAGGTATGTGTTGGTCAGTTCCCCATGTATTCCCCTACTGTACGACCCCTGAAATGTCAGTAGGGAAACCCCTTGCATGGGGAATCCCATAAATACCGTGACCTGAAAATAAACCTCAGTTGACCTCCAAGCTATGTGTCGTCTAGTTCTTGGGAATAAGGGATTGTAACTACGCTACCTGGATTTTACCTGCTTTGTGCCTGCTTGATTCTGTCTACCAGCGGAGATACCGTGGATAATACTACTACTCCGCTACACTCCTCCCTGAAGAAGTATCCATACTGAAGGTAAAGGCTCATGGAAGACTGAACTCAGAGGAAGCATGTTGCAACTATCTAGCTGACCAAACCGCCAAGGACGCTGCACGTGCACCAAGGGAAGTGGACAGAAGAGTGTGTCATGCGGTATCTCTTCCGGGTTTGGCTCTCCCCTATGCGGAGCTGGCCCCGCCCCCCTCTGACGCGGCTCTGACAGTATTTAGAGAGACCGCGCCAGGCAGAAGGCGCTTGGTGATACTGGGACCTACTTCCGAAGTATGCACGCCAGCTCCGGTTACTCGACGGCTCCACAAGCTCTGATAAGCCGTCCTAGCCTTCTGAACTGAGGGAAGAAATATGCTTAATGCCATAGAGGATTACTGGAGAACAGATAACCTTCTACTTTATAAGTGGACTATATCTCTGAACTCTTCGAGGACAACTCACATTAACCTTAAGTATAGCTTTCAACTATTATCTGCAATCTCTCTAATCAATGAACTAATTCCTGCTTGCTCAATTCTTCTCTGCTTCAAGTTACTAATTATATGGAGGACAACTCCCATCATGCTTATTAACTATGAACTGTTCTTGCTTTGCAAATACTCTCAACTACTTGCTTAATGTTTCTATTGAAGATTATTCTCATGAATTTAAAGCTAATTATATTGAGGACAACTCCCATCATGATTATTAACTATGAACTGTTCTTGCTTTGCAAATACTCTCTGCTACCTGCTTAATGTTTCTATTGAAGATTATTCTCATGAACTTAAAGAATCTTACTTAATCCTTCTCTGAAGAAATACTTATTAATGAACTTTGTATTATTTGAACCTGAACTTCTTTTTGGATTATTGCCTAAATACAATTCATTTAAGTTTAACAATCATTAAAACTTCGTTTGAATCTCAAGTTGCCAGCAATCCTCTCTTTTCTCAAAGCTACAGTATTGATACTTTAAAGATTCTCAGTTTCATTACTATTGTAATTAGGGAGTTCTACAAGCTACAGTTGAGTTCCAACCCAAATAAACCAAGTAGCATAACAGAGTGTCCGCTGAAGAAACTCCCATATTCACTATGCAGACTTTACCTAAAGATTTCAAGTTCATGAAAGAACAGCAAGCAGCTGCTGACCCTGAGAAAATACAGAGCTGGAAACAAAAAGGGGAAACCCTCCAGGATGGACTATACACCAACAACCTCAAGTTCTGTTTACCTAAAAACATGTACCCAGCAGTGGTCCAGTGGACCCATGAAGCAGCACACCTGTCCAAGACTCTTATGAATTCTCTGATCAACAAATATTATGAAGCCCCAGGCATTACCTCTCTGACCAAGAGCTACTGCAGATCCTGTACCATCTGTGCCAAGTGCAACCCAGGGAGAATGGAAAAAGCTCCCCCCCAAGCATCTAGCCAAGCCTCAGTATCCCTTTCAGAGGGTCCAAATTGACCATATCCAGATGCCAAAGAGTGGCCGGTGTGAATATGCATTAGTCATAGTAAACATGTTCTCAGGATGTACAGAAGCCTTTCCAGTCACCAATATGACAGCCAAACGCCTGCTCATCGAAGTTGTGTGCAGATATGGGGTCCCGAAAGTGACCAGGGTCCCCTTGAATAACCCGAGCATTATCATTGCTTGGATCATCCCCACCGTACCCACAGCAACAAGGGATACCATAATCTGGAAAGACAACATACACAAACTGGTACACACTTTCAGACCAATCCGGGATGACACCCCAAAGCCAAATCACACGAACAACTGTGATAATCCTGGACAGGCCCGGCAATGACACGGCTGATGCCGCAACCACACACCCAACAAAAGGGTACCTCCTGCCCACAATATCACCATATCCCTGGTTAAATACGGGAAATACTGATAGTAACAGCAGGGAAAACACAAACCCAACACGGACAATACCGCATGGCTAGAGACACAGTGCTCTATGCCCGACGACAGAGACCATAGGGGAGGCCTACGTTCCCAGACTCCCACGTAGAATGACCCCCTAATACACAGTGTGACCAGACAAGATAGCAGGGGTACGCCGACACATAGACGGAACTCGAGCACAGTAGAAGGGACACAACGCATACACTACAGTTCCTACGTGTACAAACGGCACAGAGAACGGAGCTCACTGCACAAACACTGACACCTAATCAAGGGCTAATTAACCTAGTTCAAGGACGGTTACCTTGCATATTGTTCACCCAGTTTATAAAAATGTAACTTAACTTATATTCCCGGACACGCATAACACCAGAAACTGGGGACCTGCGAGTCCTTCTATGAAGGGGGCCTGCAAGCCCGATCTGTTATCTTTTGTCATACCATGCAGTGGAGACCTGCGCGTCTCATCGAACCTTAATACATGCAAAATGAATAAACAAAAATCATATTCACAAAAAAAAAAACTCAATAACATTACAAAAAGTCAAATCATAGCAGGCAACATACAGTGACTTATTATAACACAATGGCACATTTTTAAAGAGGTGGGGGAGACAATAATTAACAGAAAATATCTCACATGCCTGCAGAATTAGCAATATGCAAATCTACCCGAAAATGCAAATGAACCAGTCTTGCTATTCAGGTAGTGCATATTGCTGTTGCTACCAACAGAGGGCACTAGACAAGCTCCATAGCCAAATCCACCTAGTTGGTAGCAAACCTCAGCAGTACAGGAGAGCAGGCAATACATCCCAGGGGCCATAGTCACATGGCAGGAGGCTGGCAACCAGTCTTCTCCAATGCCCAGTGGCAAGGCTTGGTTCTGCTACACCTATCACCCACAGAGTAGTGGTAAAGTAGAACGCATCAATGGCACCTTAAAAGCCAGAATGCTAAAGATGGCCCAAGAGACTAACCTGCCCTGGCCAGAGAGTCTTCCCATAGCTCTGTTTAGTGTAAGGTACACACCAAGAGGGAGGTTTAGCCTGTCCTCATATGAGATTTTTTTTGGTTCAGCCCCTAGACTTGGCTGCTACTTTCCCCAGCAGCTCCAACTACAGTCTGATATATTGGTTGATTATATAACTGCTCTTTCGAGCCTTGACCAAAATCCATGCACAAGTGTTTTCTTCCATTCCAGATCCAGAGTCTAATACAGGCACCCACCAACTGCTTCCTGGTGATTGGGTTCTGGTTAAGAGAGTCACGAGGAAATACACTCTTGAGCCGTAATACGATGGCCCCTTCCAAGTCCTCTTAATCACAACTACCTCAGTTAAATTGGCTGGGAAGAATACTTAGACACACGCCTCTCACTGCAAGAAAGTTCCTGCTCCAGAGGAAGTGGACGGTCCTAAGCTATGAGTCTCCTGTGCATTTTCTTGCTGCTAGGCCTACTAGAGGCCCAACAAGTTGCCATTACTACAGAAAATCATGTTTACTCATTTTGGTATAATTAATCTAACACACATGTGGCTACGTTTACATTTGATTATTGCGATATTGTCAGCTGTACATTCCCACAGTCATTGCTGTCAACAGTATATAGAGACATACTTAACATAAAGGACCCATACATATCTGTGACTACTGGGGACATGACTGTAGCTCCTGGAGGGTGGCGGGTTGGAACACCGGGCCAGCCTGGGGCTACAAACCTCAAAGTGCCTTAGACAGAAATGGGGAATCACTACTGCGTAGAATTTACGGAATTTACGGAGGGGGGGGGGGGCGATTCCTATGAAACTGACCTTAAATATAGAACACCCTAGTTCTGGAGATGCTGGTGAATTTGTAATGGGATTGTATTGGAAAGGTGGAGGTTCATATAATAAACAGGGAACCTTTTATTTACAGGACATGTATCAATCACCTGAGTGGGTAGATTACACACACATGACTATTAGCCCCTCAAACCACACATTAAGACTCTCAAAGACATGGTAGCCATAGTCAACCCTACATTCGAAGACACCATGGCAGTAGAAACAGGTTTCTCGAATACTACTGAGGATGATCCCTGGCCAAAGAAAGCCACAGGAACACAAAAAGAGTTCTCTGGGTATTGCGATTACATATAGAAATAAAAATAAAAAATCTCTTTATTATAGGGTATAAATTCCCCCAAAAAAGTAAATAAAACTTAATAAAAACCTAACACACACTAGAGAGAAATAAGAGAATCTAGGTGAGGAAGGAGAGGTGAAAATAAAGTGATACTAAAAAGTATCACAACAAGAAAAAATCTTTGTATACAACAATAAGTTATGTCTCCCCTAAAATTATATAGCGATCTAGGTAGTAGCTATCCTGTATAACAGAGTGTAACAATTGCCAAATGTTAGCCCTAAATGCTGATTGTGGATACAAAGTATCCTCTAAAGTAACAACAGCTGGTGAGCGTAGAAGGCAAAAGAAATAAACCGGACTTCCTGCTACCCAGGATTCCAGACTAAGGACACTAATATAGCCTATGCTGTGAGAGGGATTCCACTAGAGATCCACAATACTATACGCTAAGGCTATCCATATAATGAAGGAGTCCGTCTGTAATAACTACCCATCACTCTAAATAAATTTCTCAATCATTTCTCTCTAACCCCTAATGTGCATAGAAAAAGTGCTGTGGTTTAAAATAAATAAGGCATAAATCCTGACGCACGTTTCGGCGCTACCTGAGCGCCTTTGTCAAAGGTAACGACGACCTTTGACAAAGGCGCTCGGGTAGCTCGAGACAAAGCTCCGTGTTGAGGGTCAAGCAGTGAACAGTCAGAGCTATGGGTTTATTGTGCTTATGTACACATTCTTACACATTAGTACCACCCAGAGGGTTTTGGAACACAACCAATAAACACATACAATACACTCAGACACTCCCACACAAATTCCTCCCCTCTGCTTGTGATTCAATTACCCTACACAATGGGTAATGTAATTTAGCACAAGCAGAGAAATACATTTTTTCCACCTTATTCATAACTTGAAAAGTATGCATCACATTCACATACAACTTACATTTTCAGAATCAGCATACTCCAAATACAAACATACGTCAAAATCATACAAATTGGTCCAGTGGTTCAAAAGATAGATCGTAGTCCTTTGTGACAGGAAGCATGGCTTTTCTGCCCAAAACCAGTTCCACAGAGTCTTCTATCCTGGAGATAATTGTGAAGTAATCCAATTATCTCCAAAGACAGAGGCAAAACTCCATTGAACACATGGCAGCAAAAAGACAGTAAAATACAATAAAATACACAAGGTTACATTTATGACATAAAATACAGACATGCAACATATGCCCAGATAGCTTAGGTCTGAGCGCACATTAATACTGAATGGCACTCAGAGCACATACATACAGTTCAATTGCCATGGAGCCAAAGTCTTTCCCATAGTCTTTCATTATACGAATGGGCTCCATGGCATAGCTATCTGGGGTATCACTGCTCAAACAGGGCAAGCACCAAATGACCCGGTTTTCTTGTCTTTGCAGGGGAAAATCAAGCCTTTTAACATGGGGCCATAATCCAAAGGCAACAGGCGAGCAACCAGGCTTCTCCAATGCAATGTGGCGAGATTGCTCTCGTCACAGTCAGCATGCGAGTCATGGAAGAGAGAAAATCCTATGACTACCAAGAGTATCAAACCACTTGATGGTGTCACTATTTATCCAGGAAACTACACTTGCTACACTATACACGGTGGGTTAGGTCAATTTCTGGGGAATTTCCCTCCTGGATATTGTGCCACATACAGAACACCACCTCCAGTTGCCCTATTGGTAAAACAAGCTAGATCCCTGGGTGACATATATTGGCTGTGTGGTGATATGCAACTTAGATCTAGACTGGAAGGCCTGTGGTGGGGGGAGTGTGCCCTTGCCAAAGTTATTATGCACATACACATAATATCTGACAACCACCAAAGTACCTCTGACATCCCCCGTACTTATTTCAGGATAAAGAGGAGCACCCCGGTAAAGGGCAGGTTTGACCCACACATATACATTGTTGCCATAAGGGTGCCAAGGGGGGTACCAAATGAATTCAAAGCAAGATATGAAGTTGCAGCAGAGTATGAATCCATTCTCCCAATCATCACAGCCAATAAGAATTTGAATTGGATTAATTATATCTATTACAATCAACAGCGCTTTGTTAATTACACCAGAGATGCCCTTCAAGGGCTGGCAGAGCAATTACAAGCCAACTCCAAGATGACCTTTCAGAATAGAATTGCCCTTGACATGATCTTAGCAGAAAAAGGTGTTAGTATGCAAAATACTTCCGGACACCATGACATGTTGTACTTTCATCCCAGATAATACAGGCCCTACTGGTAAAGTGACCCTAGCAATAGAGAAACTGGAGAGTCTCTCTGAAGAATTAAAAAGGAATTCAGGAGTCACTGACCTGTGGTAAAGATGGTTTGGATGGATGAATGGTTGGCAGAGAGTCCTAGCCCAGATAGGGGTGGCTGTCTTGATAATGATGATTATTCTTGCCCTCCTTGTCTGTTGTGTGCTACCTTGTATAAAAAAAGTGCCTGCAGAAGACAGTTGACCAGACAGTTGACCGCACCACCCCAACTTTCCTTCACCAAGAATTAGATGACGAGGGCTGTGACAAGCCTTTTTCGCCCCACTCTCCTCTACAGTCCCTCCGCAACAATCAGACAACTACTTCATTTTAAGGATACTAGCGGCTGCCTCTACGGGCTAAGTCTGTAGCAGGAGAGGTAGTGGACAAGCCACTGCTGTTCAAGACCTGTAAGACAGATGTGCGGCAGCCTATTAGGAACAGATTTAGGTTTTTAGATTTTGTAGTTGTTAGTAAATAGTAAATTTAAGGGGGATCTGTTATGGACGTAAAATAGCATTAGTAAAATGTCTATTTACTTTGCACACCTGTATTCAATTTTTACTCAAAATGGCTGCTAGAGCAACTCCTCCCATTGACTAACTACCTTGTGTAAGAAGATGGCGCCTGTATCCGGAGTAAAATCCCGGGAAGATGGTGACATCACGCCTTGTAGGATGTGCATTAGATGAAACACTTAACACCTAACCAATTAAAGATGTATTCTTTCTGTTATCTACATTTTTGCATATGATGTATTCTTGTCTTTATAAGGGGCTTCCCGCCCCCCTAAGTAAACATTCTGAAGTTTTTCATTAACCTGAAACTTGTCTGGTGTGATTTACTTCAGAGCGTGCACGCATCCATGTGGCAAACCTAGCCACTTACAGAGTATTATATATATATATATATATATATATATATATATATATATATATATATGCCTGACTGTTGCTTCCATTGTGTCTTTATCCGTGAGAAACTTAACCCCTGTTAAATTTACCTGTATGCAAAGATTTCACCTAATGTTCCTATGCATGTGTGTGTTACAGCACACGAATGCCGCTAACACACTGATTCAAGTTTCACAAACAGTGGATTCCAACCCTGTTTGTGAAACGAACAAAAGACTGAATGGGAGACCACCCCAGAAGGTCGTGTGTCGCTCGTTAGTAAAACTGAAACATTGTATCCATCCGTTAATGAGCGTTCTGTGTGTGGCCGCCGTTCGTGTACCGAACACGTGGCGGCGGCCATCTTTGCTTTGTTAGAGTTCAGCGGTGTTTGGTCGTCGAGTGCCTGGAACCGAAATTGGCAAACACAGCTGGACTTTCGGGAAACTCTCTCCTCCGGGAAAATAAAACCATTTGCTAAAACCCAGTTGTTTTTTTCGGTTGTTTCTGCAGGGATCAGAGCGGTACTTTGGTATTTTGAACCGATCGATCCCTGCAATCTAATGAGGGGTCATTCGGTAAAATATGTGGTGAATTGCCAAAGTTAGTGAATTTAATGTAAAATTTTACTTTTTCCTGTGCCTGTTAGTAATGTAATTATCTGTGCCTGCTGACGTCATCTAGGTCCCTGTACGGTAGGGAATGCTGGGAAATGATCTTGCATGGTCAGTTTCCCACACAGTCCCCATGATTAAAACCCCTGCTGTAACAGTTCAGAAACCCCTTGCATGGGGAACAGTATAAATTTGGTCACTTCTCAATAAAGCCCTCAGTTGACCTCTAAGCTATGTGTCGTCTAGTTCTTGGGAGAAAGGGATTGTAACTATGCTACCTGCATTTTACCTGCTTCATCCTGTCTACCAGCGGGGATACCGTGGATAATACTACTACTCCGCTACAATCCATTTTAAACAATTTGGACAGGGGCAGATATTCAAATAATCAAACACTTGGTTTGGTCCACAACAACAGCACTGCTATTTTTGCTGTTCTGAAATAATTCACGGCACTTTAATCGTTTAGTGACTGTTGGTTTGTTTAATTGTAAGGGAAGGGGTTTAATTGTAATTATATAAAGTAGGAACTTTTAAAAATGTCGTCCCCCCATTATATATTTACATAAAAAAATTGCACAGTCTTTCTCTATATACTTTCACCATCCAGTTTTACAAGCAACGATTCATCACTTGGCTAACTCGATATCTTCCGTCCAGTTTATAGGCAACGTTTCCTCTATAACCTTCCACCGTCCAGTTTATGGGCAACGTTTCCTCTATAATCTTCCACCGTCCAGTTTATAGGCAACGTTTCCTCTATAACCTTCCACCGTCCAGTTTATAGGCAACGTTTCCTCTATAATCTTCCACCGTCCACTTTATGGGCAACGTTTCCTCTATAACTTTCCACCGTCCAGTTTATAGGCAACGTTTCCTCTATAACCTTCCACCGTCCAGTTTATAGGCAACGTTTCCTCTATAACCTTCCACCATCCAGTTTATAGGCAACGTTTCCTCTATAACCTTCCACCGTCCAGTTTATAGGCAACGTTTCCTCTATAACCTTCCACCGATCAGTTTATAAGCAACGTTTCCTCTATAACCTTCCACCGATCAGTTTATGGGCAACGTTTCCTCTGTAACTTTCCACCGTCCAGTTTATAGGCAACGTTTCCTCTATAACCTTCCACCGTCCAGTTTATAGGTAACGTTTCCTCTATAACCTTCCACCGATCAGTTTATGGGCAACGTTTCCTCTATAACTCTCCACCGTCCAGTTTATAGGCAACGTTTCCTCTATAACCTTCCACCGATCAGTTTATGGGCAACGTTTCCTCTATAACTTTCCACCGTCCAGTTTATGGGCAACGTTTCCTCTATAACCTTCCACCGCCCAGTTTATAGGCAACGTTTCCTCTATAACCTTCCACCGCCCAGTTTATAGGCAACGTTTCCTCTATAACCTTCCACCGTCCAGTTTATAGGTTACGTTTCCTCTATAATCTTCCACCGTCCAGTTTATAGGCAACGTTTCCTCTATAACCTTCCACCGTCCAGTTTATAGGCAACGTTTCCTCTATAACCTTCCACCGTCCTGTTGACAAGCAACACTTTGTCATGCTGCTTCCTCTATAATTTAACACCAACCTATTAAAAGGTGACATTTTCTCCCCCTGCTTAGTCTATAACTTTCTGCCATTCAGTTTTGTAGGCTACGGATACTCACACAGCTTCTTCTGTATCCTCCATCCAATTTCATTATGCAGCTCTCACTATGTCCTCTTAGAACCCAGTATTATATGGGATGTGTCTTTCTTTACCTCCTGCCACCCAGTTCTGTGGTTTGGAAAGTTTACATTCCAGATGTGCTTACAACTCTGCTACTATTCTATATCTGTTATATAGAAACCTTGACTTTTGGCTTTACAAGGAAAATAATTTACGCTGACTATGTTAAGCAGCAAAAATCAAACAAAAACATACCAATTCCCAGGTATAAAATAAAGCAGAATGGGAATATACAAAGGAAACAGCACTAAAAATAACCAATACTATAGAAAGAGAGAGTATGAGGCAGCAAACCTAAATATAGGGTTCCCTCTAAGCCCTATAGACAAGGATAGTACAAAAGACAAAGCAAAATGAAGGTTGCGCCAAAGCTCACTGTAGTGCAGCTACTTATGAACAAAGTCCAAAATATAGTGGTAAATCTTGAGACAAAACCTTTGAACAAGGGAGACGGCAGTATTGAGTCTATAATAAAGCTTGATAGAACGCAAATGGCCTATGTAGAGGGATTTTCTCTGGTTGGATCAAATGGAGGCAGCTTTCCAGGATCCATATGTAAAGAGAGGAGAAGATAATAGTGCAATATGTCTGGTAAACAGTGTGAGTAGCAGGAAGAACGGGTCTATGGTAATCCTACTCATGTGTAGTAGAGCTAAACTAGCTTCAGTGTGGATAGAATACAGCGCACAATCCCCGCTTGTGGGATACATAGAGAGGTATTAGTCTTTTGCTCCGTATGTGCAAGAAAAAGACAGTATAGTCTAGTATAGATGGATGAGTAATATAACAACAGCGTCTAAAGTAGTCCTACTCACGTGCAGTAGAGCTTGAACCAGCTCTAGTTTGGATGGCTTACAGTGGTATAATCCCCGCTTCTAGGATATGTGTAGAGTGGTAAGTACCATATCGATATGTAGACCATAAGAGAGACAGATGATAGTGCTCGCTGTTTAAAATAATATCTAAGGAGTATAAGTAATAAATTGGGTACTCACATATGATTGAGCAGATGAACTGCTCAATGACTCAGGCGTAAGTGGTATAATCCCCACCTAGGATTTCTTTGGAGTAATGCCAAGCAGCAAAAAGTAAAATAGAATTAAAAATAAAAAAAGGAAAATTACACAATCAAGGTATGTTAAAAGTATCCAGAATACCTTTATTACGAATACAGAATAAAATATTCACAACGCGTTTCACCTATGATGGCTTTTTCAAGTGGAGACAAAAAATGAAGCAGGGTTAGCGTTTAAATTCCCTTTATTAGTGAAAAGTAATATTGCACATAATTTGAAGATTTAAAAAACAAAAAGCAAATAAAAACAAGGTTAAAGAGCAATCAATAGCACCAGGCCTACCCCCTATGCTGGGAGTCATAGCAGCATTTAAGTGGGTCTGTCATACTGAGGTAGATCATTTCAAGATGGCTGCCTACAGTATGATCACACGATAGAAAAGTGGTTGTCTTTGATCCAATTTAAAGAGACCTTCAGTGAGAAAGAACTATGGAAGCCAGTAAAAATGATAAACACCTGTCCTGGGGAGTAGGTTTGGCATGTTTGTGTTAATAACTGCCCTGCAATTGTTATAAAATCAGTAGCTTGATTTTTATATGGTTTGTTAACATCCAAACGACCAGAATAAATAGTCTTTGAGGCCTCCTGACTAATTGATAGGTGCAATGCTATAATATGATAGCTAGGTGTAGATTTTATCGGGGAGCAAGCAGACACTGGTCATGTCACTTAATATCAAGTAAAAATAAAAAGATACATAAAATTTTACAACGTTACACTATGTACATTTAAATGCACAAAATAGTTAGATTTTTGGTAATTTAAGGAGACTAAAACTAACACAACAATTATTGGAATCATACAAAAAGTGCAATATTGTAATATTCCCCATACAAATCATGAACTGTAACTGATCATGCTGCATGTTTCACAATGTGTAAACAATTCTTTCTCTGCGATGCTAACACTCCTTATTTTCTCCCCAAAGATACTTTGATGTTTTCTGTATCTATATTTTATTTTTCTCCTCTATGAATAATGGGTTTGATAATATCCTTAAACCTTAAAGGGACACTATAGTCACCAGAACAACTACAGCTTATTGAATTTGTTCTGGTGAGTAGAATCATTACCTTTCCTCATCGAGATTCATTGATTCAATTCATCTCTATGAGGAGATGCTGATTGGCCAGGGCTGTGTTTGAATCGTGCTGGCTCTGCCCCTGATCTGCCTCCTTGTCAGTCTCAGCCAATCCTATGGGGAAGCATTGTGATTGGATCAGGCCCCCACTTCTGATGATGTCAGCAGACTGCTTGTTTTTCTGAGTCTAACAGCATGCAAAGTTACAACTTCAGGCTTGAATACAGTAAGATTTTGCTATATTTATGGAGGCATGAGGGGCCCAGGGGGGCTAGATGGTGGTTTTAACACTATAGGGACAGGAATACATGTTTGTGTTCCTGACCCTATAGCGTTCCTTTAAGTATGTCATTATTGTAATATAGGTCTGGCAACATTAGTTTGGGAGCAGGTATCTTTTAAATAAATGTAAATAAATCTGGACAGTGTGCAACAGAGTAAATATATTAACGAGTTTTTCTGTTGCCATAGTGTCCAATGGTAGTGTGCTAGATTATACTATACTGGTAGGGTGTTTTTTCTTGTCAAGTCCTCTTTTACACTCAGCTGAGTCTTTGAAAATTTGTAAAACTTAAAACACCCCAGGGTAAACCAGACATCACATAGGCTTCTCTAGCAAACTGAGGTATTTCTATATTTCTGATGTGCTCGAACATTGGCCATTTACTAAAGGAAATAACACAGAGGTTGATAGAAAAGAAACAACAACTGACATCAGTACAAAGCTTAGATTACAAACATTTTGTCCACACAATTAATGATTGTTTTTAGCGCTTTGCTAGAGCTGTTCTTTTCCCTTTTAGTTTTGATTCAACAACTGACAAAGCGTCTGTAGAGGACATGGGGAGGAATGTGTTAAATAAACAGTAATATTCAAGTATTCACTGGCAGTTTAGTTTCTCCAACAGTCGGCATCTCAATGGTCATCCCATGAAGTCCACAAAGATGGCCTTAGTGGTGGTCTGTCCAAAGATGAAGGCTCCTATGGTAACCATGGTAACACCGTAACTGACCAATGCCCACCATCTGCAAGATCAGGACAGAGCGCTATTAGTAGGAATTGTCAGGACAGCGCACATTCATGGTGTGCAGCGCATGGACACATACTAGACAGTGCGCTAGCACAGAGCCTCTAGACTGCTAGGGGGAAGCAGCTCTAAGTAAAGGGAGGCTGATTGTTAAAATGTTTGTGAGATTTCATCCACAGTGGCACGGCATAGCCATGTTATATTCCTTAATCCTCACTGGCTAACAATCATCCAGCTATTAAAGTGTCCCTGTCACGGTACATACAATTTACTAGCAATTGTAGAGATTGTGGAAACAAACTATTTAAATAAGTATTTCTCCCGTCTATCAATCTATTCTTCAACAAGGACTGAGAGACAGTCTGCACTCCAAGTATGGAAACCATAAAACATCTTAGCAGTTGCTCTCCCAGTCATAAACGTCACACCAATCAGAAACAGTGATAATCCCTAAAATCTATTTTACAGAAACGCAATGTGGAGACATCCGGGGCACAGGAGAATAAAATGGCTGCTCACAGATAGTGAGATTCAGAACAAAGAGATTAAAATATAAAGGAAGGGTAGAGTGTGATTATTAAGGTACAAGAAGCATTAGGAAGGGAAAAACAAGCCATGACGGCCAATTAAACTACCTACAGCGGCAGTGTTTGTAAAAATCACTGTGTACACTAACAGAATTTACCTCCTGCTCCTCTGTTCCTGGATTTCTGAACACTTCAAGTGTATGAGGCACAGACCTGCACAGGATAGACAAGTTTATTTTATTAGTAAATCCCCATTTTCACCCACTCCAGCGTGGTCTTTATTCTCACTGAATTATGTATTCTGGGTTCCAATATTCTACAGCAATACACAATATCTTGTATTCTAAAGGATTTCACTCAGGGCTTTGTGTACACATATTCTGAATGTAGCCATCTAGTAAACTACTTCTATAGTATATGAAGAGACAAGATATTCTGAGCTGTGAAAGCCAACATACTGACCGGGAAATATAAATATAAAGCACGCAGCGAGTCCCCCAATCAGAGAGATGACCCTTCCAATGTCTGGGATGAAGAGAGCTAGCAACAAAGTGAGCAAAAACCAGGTCCCTGTCTGCAAAATCCTACGGCATCTTTCTCTGCCAGGATCTTCACCAGACTCCTGAGAAGTGACACGAAGCCATAGACCCTCCAGAACGGCTCTGAAACGAAATCACAATGAACAATCAGCCATGGAAGATCTGTGTGGAGAGAGGGCACTCTCCTGCACAAAATTAAAACAACAGTGAGACATTAGGATGTGTCCCATCTTGGAATTGCCAATAACCATCACTTCAATGAGATCTTGTGATATATTTACGGAGTGGACATTAATGGCTTAGAAGTGGTGTTCTTAGCCATGCTGATTATGTGCAATGACAACATTCCCATGAACAACCAATGTAAACACCTCTCTGCAGGATGAAAGCAAACGAGAAGCTTGACACAGCAGGATTACACCTCCACTGTGACAGCAGCGCATGATGGGGAGATTAGCTAGCAGGACACCATATGATGGAGGTTAGCCGGCTATGCACAGTACGGGGAGGTTAGCCGGCAGGACGCAGTATGGGGAGGTTAGCCGGCAGGATGCAGTACGGGTGGGTTAGCAGGCAGGACGCAGTACGGGGAGGTTAGCCGGCAGGACGCAGTACGGGGAGGTTAGCGGGTAGGACGCAGTACGGGTGGGTTAGCCGGCAGGACGCAGTACGGGGAGGTTAGCCGGCAGGACGCAGTACGGGGAGGTTAGCCGGCAGGACGCAGTATGGGGAGGTTAGCGGGCAGGACGCAGTACGGGTGGGTTAGCCGGCAGGACGCAGTACGGGGAGGTTAGCCGGCAGGACGCAGTATGGGGAGGTTAGCCGGCAGGACGCAGTATGGGGAGGTTAGCCGGCAGGACGCAGTACGGGGAGGTTAGCCGGCAGGACGCAGTACGGGGAGGTTAGCCGGCAGGACACAGAATGGGGGAGGTTAGCTGGCAGGACAGATATAAATATAGATTTAACTGGAATATATCAGTTTGAACCATTTGAATAAAATAAAGATTATGCATAAAAAAATGTTTATGTTGGTTTTTTATAATGCTAATTTGTTCACAATTTGAAAGATATTTTTATACCTTAAAACAGAAAGAAAAATAAATGGAAAAGAAACATGTAATTTGAACCTTTTTTTATAGACTGGAATAAGGTGCAAATAGATAGAGGGACCAAGCACAGTAAATGCCTGCGAGGCACAACATGCGTTGCGTGTCCTCATGGTGGTCACTTCCTCCCTGCGTCTGCAGGCTGAGCATTATTCTTCTACACTCGTTACAGAAAGAACGTAGTCTTTGAATATATTATGCAGAAAATCTATCCAAACTTTTTAGCCATCCCTGCAGGACTGTGAGCGATTTACTATAATAACATTGGAAGATATTTTAATGTCAGTTTCTGTGTAACAAAACCCACTCTAATACATGGGTCCTCAAACTCCGGCCCCCCCAGATGTTGCTGAACTACAACTCCCATGATTCTTTGAATTACACAGATAGCCAGAGAATCATGGGAGTTGTAGTTCAGCAACACCTGGGGGGCTCTAATTGAATGCACAGCAATTAAAAATAATAAACTAGGAGCGCAGATGGTAATGAGAGAGGGAAGAAGAGAATAGCATAAAATAACAGAGGCTTTCCCCTTAAAGTGACATAAAAACTAAAATGACCACAATAGACCACTACGGGCAGCACTCCTTTGGATAGGACAAAACCTCAAACCTATTTACACAATAAATAGGACAAAAAATACTTGGGACCTCGCTATCTAATGTGTCTATGCATACAATCAGAACACAAAACTGATTGAATGCGGACTTTTAATAGGGAGGTCTGGCAATTTTTAAGAAATTGTCTTTTATATTCTCACTCAATGGGAGTCCTTTCTGCCTTGTATGTATGGAGAGAGTCTCAGTATACATACATCAGCATTCACAGCAGTTTTGTGTTCCAACTGTATGCATAGAATTGTATGCGGTCTCAACTATTTTTTTATTGTAACAATTAAAAAATACCTTTATCCTAGGGGCAGTGTGTGCAAGCCCCGTCTCTGCTTTAAAGTGTTCAAAATGATAGCCAGACCTCCTCCCCTATGAAAACGTTAACAGCAAAGGTAGAAAACACATCCAGTGGCTCCCCCTGCATGCCCCAGCCACAATAGCAAAATTATATTCATTTATCTGTGTGGATTGAAGCATTTTCCATCTGACTATCTAGTTGAAGAATTATGGATTTTGCAGAGTTAATATTTATTATCTTATTTTATGCAGTAAAATTCACATTTTGCACTACTTTGATAACGAAACATGCGTTTGTGTGTAGGAACAATAGTGATTCATTGCGCTGCTTTAGGGTATGGATGGCTGGGATGTTACAGCCCTATCAAACACAGAACATACAAGTACCCATAGAACAGGAACTCACCGGCCGCAGTAATGGAGTATGGGGTATGAGGTCAGGACACACAGGATGATGAATGCCCGTGCTACTGCAACTGCAACATCATCAGACGGGAAAGATAGGAGGACATCCTGATCTACATCTGACCCAAACAACAGGAATCCACAGACTCCTAAACATAGAGAGGTATCAGCCAACTATCCAGAGGAGTATGCCACGTGGGGCACAAAGAGGAGGCTAACCGCAAAACACTAGCATCAACAGTAAGAAAAATGGGAGAATAACTCAGCAGCCATGAGACCAAGCACAGTATTAATAGGAAAAACAGATCAGAACTTGCAGACTGGATCATTGAGGGAAGGGATTAAAGAAAGCAGGGACCAGCAAATAGTGACTGAAAAGTAAAGAAGGCAAGACAGACTAGAGCAGAAAGCAAAAAAGGAGAATGGAAAAGAAAGCAAAAAAAGGAGAATGGAAAAGAAAGCAAAAAAGGAGAATGGAAAAGAAAGCAAAAAAGGAGAATGGAAAAGAAAGCAAAAAAGGAGAATGGAAAAGAAAGCAGAGGATGAAAAGGGGGGGAAAGTACAAGAATGTGCGATGATCGATGAAGAAAGCAGAGGATGGACTCTTCGGAAAGTACAATCACAATGGACAAAACTGGAGGGACAGGGGCTGAGTGAAGAGAAAGGATTCTCTTAAATAGCAAGGTAAGGAGATACCAACCAAATACAGGAAAATAGCCAGTGTGCAAGATGGACTAACCAAGGCAAGAATAGAGGAATCATATCATAGACTAGAAAACAGTGTGGGATACAAAAAACAGAAAGGAAAATCCAGTACTTGCTTTGTGAGATCTGTCATTGACGGAATAAATAGTTCATAGTGAGTTCAATCACATGTACTGAACAGGAACTATACTGTATTATCAAAGTATGTGTCGTCTCCCCAGGCTGGTTCTCACCTGTCCCAGTGTAAACACATAATGCAATGAACATGGCAACGGTCACTATATATCCCCATCTCTTAA
The DNA here is from genome assembly GCA_933207985.1 of Pelobates cultripes. NCBI lineage: Eukaryota > Metazoa > Chordata > Amphibia > Anura > Pelobatidae > Pelobates > Pelobates cultripes. Next base: position 866,365 of record OW240923.1, on the reverse strand, counting down.
TGTCCTGCTGCTGCATACTGCCGTACACAGGTACACTGCTCACATGGCACTGCCAAGGACAAACACACTGTTAGCTGGCATAGACAAGGACAACAAAAAGGCCACGTGTCACGAGATGGAAGGCATAAGAAAAATACCACTGTAATAGTGAGTGTTTCAAAATAAGAATGGTACAAGAGTAAAATACCTGAAACCCAAAACAGATTGTTGGGACTGCATTGAACACGGCAAGCCAAGTGGATGGGCTGGGGAGACATCAAAGAACAAAGTTAAAAAGGCGTACAATGGCCAAAATAGAAAAAATGTTTCCAGTTTGTCAATTTTACCTTAAAAGTTAGAGTTCAGTGAATATTCTTGTGGCGGAACCAGCCCCGCCACTTGTGCCTAGAGAGGACTGCTTGCCAGCCTCTTGCCCTGTGATTATGGTCCCTGGGAGGTTTGGCCCTTTAAATACAAGATTTGGGCATAATGGATTTGTGTTGTGCTGCTGCTGCCCCTTTAAGAACCATCTGGGGACATACTGTGGAGTTACTGGGTGGCCACCATTTCCTGTATCAGAGGCACATGGTGAGAACAATGGATGGAGCACATGGTGAGAACAATGGGTGGCGGCCATTTTAACTCACAGACACTGTTTGGACTTTTCTACATGGTGCCATCTCGCCGGTATTTGGTGCACAGAGACATCGTTCAGTAGTTTTAAACTATACAACAGGGGACACATTATACAGTAATTGTTTTTCATTTACCCTCTATATGTTCTGCGGAATCTGCATTAAACTGTATCTTCCAAAGTACTGAACGGATCTGGGTGAATTTTGGATATGTGGTTCACCCAGATCCCCCAGTTCCGAGGTGTGACAGATCCATCTGTGTAAAGACTAATTGCTGGTTCGTCTGTTTCATTTAAGTTCGTGGAATTACCTGCCCGTACGTCCCTGTTCGTTTATTGCACGTTACGCTGAACAAAACTACCAAACGGACGGTCACACAGAAGAGAAGTGTGCTGCTGGTTAACCTCTTGGCCCCAATTAGAACGTTGTGGTTAACCGCAGACACCTCTTCATTCTATCCGTATGCAGGGTGGTCGTCGTTCACATGTCGACCATGAGGCGGCGGCCATTTTAACCACGCAAATGAACAGCGGTGTTTGACGAAGAACTTATGGAACTCTAAACGGACACTTTTTCCTACCGAACACCGCTGAAACTACCGACCGCCCTTCTTATCATCGGGCATACGAACGCCGGTCCGTTCGGGACTTTGGATCATACGAATGGACTTAACCCAGATAGCCATCCCATGGAGTCAATCGTATACCGAAAGGACAGTGTGAAAGACTTTGACTCCATGGCGATTGAACTGTGTGCATTGGGTCTATGCTATTCGGTAGTAATGTGCGCTCAGATCGAGGCTATCTGGGGATATGTTACACAAATCAAATGTATTCGGTATTTTTATAGTTATGTATTTTTATGCATTTTTAATGTATCATGTAAAATGGCGGTTTGCCTCTATCCTATTGTTCCTGTAAGTTTTCTTGTAATTGTCCTATTTATTGTTACATCCCCCCCCTCAAAATATTGTAAAGCGCTACGGAATCTGTTGGCGCTATATAAATGATAATAATAATAATAATAATCCTTGGAGATAATTGGATTTCTTCCCAATTATCTCCAGGATAGAGAGGAGGGATTTACTTGTGTAAAGGGGAGTGTTTAAACCTGAGCCACTGTGATTGGCTACTGTACAATATATGTCCCAGTCTTCCATCTGGTCCCCTAGGGGAGTGTCCACCAGGTGGGAGACCTGCATAAATAACGGGCAGGTAGCCCTCAATAAAGCAGATTCCTGTTTTACCCTCAAGACGGAGCTTGGTTTCGTGTTTGGGAGGATTGAAACATAGAAACATAGAATGTGACGGCAGATAAGAACCGTTCGGCCCATCTAGTCTGCCCAATTTTCTAAATACTTTCATTAGTCCCTAGCCTTATCTTATAGTTAGGATAGCCTTATGTCTATCCCACGCATGCTTAAACTCCTTTACTGTGTTAACCTCTACCACTTCAGCTGGAAGGCTATTCCATGCATCCACTACCCTCTCAGTAAAGTAATACTTTCTGATATTATTTTTAAACCTTTGTCCCTCTAATTTAAGACTATGTCCTCTTGTTGTGGTAGTTTTTCTTCTTTTAAATATAGTCTCCTCCTTTACTGTGTTGATTCCCTTTATATATTTAAATGTTTCTATCATATCCCCCCTGTCTCGTCTTTCCTCCAAGCTATACATGTTAAGATCCTTTAACCTTTCCTGGTAAGTTTTATCCCGCAATCCATGAACCAGTTTAGTAGCCCTTCTCTGAACCCTCTCTAAGGTATCAATATCCTTCTGAAGATACGGTCTCCAGTACTGTGTACAATACTCCAAGTGAGGTCTCACCAGTGTTCTGTACAATGGCATGAGCACTTCCCTCTTTCTACTGCTAATTGCTACTTGGAAATATTATTTCGCCTGTTTTAGCCGTGGAAGGAGTTCGGCTGATTCTTTGTTTGTGGGTTTACCGCATTCCCTTATACTCCGTTCGGGAGTTTGGCGGTCTACTGCAATAGAGCCTGTGTCTCTGAAAGGGGGAAGATTAACTAAACGGCGGTTTCACCCATTTAAGCTGTGAGTGTCTTAACACGAGGATATACTTTTTATGGGGTTATTGCATGTTTTGGGGTCCCTGTGATGTGTTTTATGAAACTGTATTTCTCTGTCTGTGATAATTAGATTACCCATTGTGTTCAGTAATCATATCACAGGCAGAGGGGAGGATTTTGTGTGGGAGTGTCTGTGTGTATTGTACGGATTGACTGGTTGTATTTCAAAACCCTGTGGGCAGTACTATGTTTGTGGATTGTGAATAAAAGAGGCTGTATGTGCCAGTACAGTCAGTTATTATTATTATTTTATTATTTATATAGCGCCAACAAATTCCGTAGCGCTGTACAATGGGTGTTCCTGCTTAACCCTCAAAACGAAGTGTCTTCTCGTTATTGGGCTAATTGGTTTGTATGCTGATTGCCAAGAGTGTAAGCTGATTGTATGCTTTTCCTGTTCAGCTGTTTACAGCATTCATATGCTTGAGAGCATTTGTATGCTTCTCCGGTTCGGTGGTTGTGGTGTCTGCTGCAGTGCTTGGAGTCCTCAGGAAGCGCTAGGAGCATCCTTCAATGGAGGTACCCAGTCGGGGTGCCAGGTGATCCGTTACATTGGTGGAAAGCGGTGGGATGGTGTCCTAGTGCAAGGTAAAGCAGCTCAGAGACACCGTTCGTGGAGTTACAAATTGAGGGCAAACCTAGCACTCGTGCAGCGTCCATGGGAGCAGAGGTATCCAGCGACTGGGAGCAGACAGGTATGGAAGGCTCTGGCTCTGAAGATGATTGGCTGGCCGAGGTGAGGCAGCGAGTGGCCCAGTATGGGGATGATGTATCCATGGAGATACTCCGGGAGATCTGGAACTAGGTCACGGCCGAGCGAAACACAAGGCTGGACCGAGAATTCCGGCTGGCGAAAGAGAGAGTATGCTCAGCGGAAGGAGTGTTACAGCAGCCGAGTAGAGGCTGCATCCGAGGAGGTTAGCCGTCTCCCCCTGAGGCGGCCGGAGGAAACCGATGTAAGGGGTCCTCATAGACTGGTCCTGTGAGGAACCACAACAGGCAGGTGGAGATGGGACCGAGGTCTCTCCACCGGGATGCTGGGCAGCCGGCCCAGATCCCCAGCAGCAGCCGGAGTTGCCAAGTGCAGAAGCAGGTGGTCCTTACTCACAAAAGTCGAGGGACCTCACAGACTGGTCCAAAGAAGACCCACAGATGGCAGGTGGAGATGGGACGGCGGTCTCTCTACCGGCCCTACAGGGATGCTGGGCGGTCGGCCCAGATCCCCAGCGGCAGTATGTATCACAGGGAGCTGGAGGTGCTGTCCTTCCTCCCCAGCGGCAGTATGTATCACAGGGAGCCGAAGGTGCACTTCGAGCATTCGTATGCTTCTCCGATTCGGTGGTTGTGGTGTCTGCTGCAGTGCTTGGAGTCCTCATGAAGCGCTAGGAGCATCCTTTAACGGAGGTACCCAATCGGGGTGCCAGGTGATCCGTTACACCTGGAAAACCATGTTACCGTTTAGACAGCTCTGCTTCTCTACGCGAACCAATATACTGCAAGTTGGAAGCAGACTTGTCCATGATATACACAGCTGCTGGACCAGGATGCCATCTAGCTGGTGTTCTTACTGCAGTACCTAGAGTCATGAAGAGTTGGGTAAAGGAACTTGAAGTAAATGTGGATAGAGGGGTTAAGAGAGCAGACCTTCATGAATCACTTTAACACCATTTCTCAATCTCAGGAAAGATTGCAGATTTAAGTTTTCTTTAAAAGTTTCTACCTCTACAAATAGTATCTGCATGAAAACATATGCAGCTGCTGGGCATTTTAGCATCCAACAGTGGTCTGGTCAGATAGACCCAATAGCATCTCAGGTTCTCACAAAAATCATTCTTAATCCAGTTTAACAAGAAGGGATGAATTGGAATCAATCTCTGGTGATCTTTCAACAGTAAAGCTCCATCTCAGCCCTTGGACAGAACACGTACTAATTGTGACAAGCGACTTGAGCTCACAAGGATGGAAGTACATTGCCATGACCAGGTCACCCAGGGGTTGTTGATCAAAGAGGAGACAATGCTGCCATGCAATGTCTTAAGAGTTACAAACCATTTACAGAGCTTTTCTTCATTTCAAGGATCTTCTGGAGAGCAAATAAATAAGGATTCACACAGACAACTCACATTTGCCTATTAATGAAAAAAATTGAGACCCATAAAGATTTGGGCACAAAGACACACCCAGGGCCTATCAGCAGTCCACCTTCCAGAAGTCCATAATACCATTGGGGACTACCTTAGCCAGTGACCATGGACAAAGTCAAATGGCAGTTATGTCCTGAAGTGTTCTTGGAGTTGACTCAGATCTGGGTGAAATCTCAGACAGGCTTAATGGCCACTTCTTAGAACAATCAAGTACTGGCATAATTTTCTGGGAACTATAATCCCCAAACCCAAGTAAAGGATGCTCTCACCCAGACTTGGAATATCCTGCTGGCATGCATGTTCCCTCCAATTCCACTGATTTAAGCAGTTTTGATTCAGGAGAAGGCAGAGATTGTAGCAATCCTTCCCTTTTGACCACAGCGACCTTGGTTCCCTGCAGTGAGACGGATTATTCGGGAGCCTCCTAGTGAACTTCCAGCCCACCCAGACCTATTGATTCAAGTTCCCTTTCGCTACCCAAATCCACAAGCACTGTGGTTGATGGCATGGATGGTGAGTGGGAATCTCTAGTAGAAAAGGGTGTATAGGATACTGCCATTAAGATGCTTTTGCAATATTGTAAGTATTTGACCTCTTCTACTTACTATAAAATTTGCCATGCTTTTGTCAGTTAGTCCAAGGGACAGAATGTTGAGGTAAATGCACCAACCTTGTCCTTTGTAGAGGATCTTAGTTATATTACCTTGATGTCTCTGCACTTTCCGCATTAACAGAAAATCCACTTGGCATTGGAACCCTTGGTGGTACGATTTATGAAGGCAGTAATTAAGATAAGACCTCCACTAAAGGTGTTTATGTCTGCAATTCACTAGTCTTACATGCCATGACTAGGTCTCCTTTTGAACCACTGGAAGAGCCTTCTATGTGATTATTGTTTCAAAAGGTTCATCTACTGGCAGCGCTTTCTTCAGAATATGCAAACTCCAGGATTTGTCCTGTGAAGCTCTGTTCACTATTTTCCAGCAGGACAAGGTTGTTTTTCATGCTATTACTGCCGAAAGTGGTCTCCAAGTTCCATCCTGAACAAGGAGGAGGTGTTACCATCATTCTATCCCTCTCCTTCCTTCCCATATGAGGAGACACTGCTTGTTTGAGCAGGGTCCTCTTCAACGTATTGTCCCGGTAAGTTTTCGTGTAATTGTCCTATTTATAGTTAAATCCCCCTTCTTATAATATTGTAAAGCGCTATGGAATCTGTTGGCGCTATATAAGTGGCAATAATAATAATAATTTGGATGTGGTAAAAGCTCTACATTGAGAAGACCAGCTCAAAGTCATCTAGACTCTCTGTGTTGCTATTTGGTCACAGAAGGGGTAAGCGGCCTCCGCCTCCACATTAAGACAGTTGGTGGTATTGGCTATCTCCAAAGCCTACCAGTGTCAGTCTATTACACTAACACAAACAGTTTCAGCATCGAGAGCTTCGGTGTGGAATGCCCCTTCTGACTGCATTTGGACTTCATTGAACACATTTATTTGGCATTACAAACTGGATGTCAATGCCTCACTCAGTCCAATCTTTGAGTCATTTACAAGTACCTGTATTTACTTATGTTTGAATAGCCTTGTTTTGCAGCCATCTACGTCTACGACTTAAAAGCTTGGGTATTCCCATTAGTATATGCTGCCATGATTAGCCAGGGAAATGGAAAATGTATTCATACTTACCGTAATTTTTTTTTCCTGGCTAATTTTCACGGCATCATATAATACCCAACCATTGATAGATTTTTTTTAAGTCTCCCGTGGAGCTAGCTACAGACTGGAGATCTTATGACCAGGTCCTCTTTTTAAAGACTCTCGTTATTTTCTGTCCCATCGGCTGTAGGGGGGTGAGCTAGCCCATGTGTTTATGCTGCCATGATTAATAGCTAGGGAAATGGAAAATTACAGTAAATAAGAAGAATTTGTCCTTTATAATGCACGACTCTGATAAACCTCAATTAATAATCAGAGTCAGATGGCAATGCTTGATTAAATACCATGGAACCCATTTACCGGATTGGTTTGGATTGTATGGGATTCGTGTCATATTTGCTGATTGTTTATAAATGAATCCTACAGTTATACTGCAGCAATTCTAGTATATAACATTACAATCAATAAATATATATATTTTCTTCTGGCACATATTTATTACAGTTTTTCTCTTTGCCATAAGTGAACACAGAGGGCACAACTAAAAGCTACACAAACAAGCACATGATGCTGACTGGGTGGATTACCTGGATGGGATATCACGCGTTGGAATCACACTGCTTGGCCAGATACATCGGACTATCACAATGACGGTCACATAACATGTGCCAAGTACACTAAGAAAACTGCAAGAGAGAGAAGAAACATAACCCCAACTGGACCGATATACCTCCTATTCACAACAGAAGGGAGCAGGCAGCCACACGTGGACAGACTCACAGCAAGCGGAGGGAGCGGGCAGCCACACGTGGACAGACCCACAGCAAGCGGAGGGAGCAAGCAGCCACATGTGGACAGACCCACAGCAAGCGGAGGGAGCGAGCAGCCACACGTGGACAGACCCACAGCAAGCAGAGGGAGCGGGCAGACCCACAGCAAGCGGAGGGAGCGGGCAGCCACACGTGGGCAGACCCACAGCAAGCGGAGGGAGCGGGCAGCCACACGTGGACAGACACCACAGTAAGAGCAGGGAGCAGGCAGCCACACATGGACAGACACCACAGTAAGAGGAGGGAGCGGGCATTCACACGTGGACAGACACCACAGTAAGAAGAGGGAGCGGGCAGCCACATGTGGACAGACGGCACAGTAAGAGGAGGGAGTGGGCAGCCACACGTGGACAGACAGCACAGTAAGAGGAGGGAGCGGGCATCCACACATGGACAGACACCACAGTAAGAGCAAAGATCGGGCATTCACACATGGACAGACACACAGCAAGCGGAGGGAGCGGGCAGCCACACGTGGACAGACACCACAATAAGAGGAGGGAGCAGGCAGCCACACATGGACAGACACCACAGTAAGAGGAGGGAGCGGGCATCCACAGATGGACAGACCCACAGTAAGAGGAGGGAGCGGGCATCCACAGATGGACAGACACCAAAGTAAGAGGAGGGAGCGGGCATCCACACATGGACAGACACAACAGTAAGAGCAGGGAGCGGGCATTCACACATGGACAGACACACAGCAAGCGGAGGGAGCGGGCAGCCTCACTTGGACAAACACCACAGTAAGCGGAGGGAGCGGGCAGCCACACATGGACAGACACCACAGTTAGAGGAGGGAGCGGGCATCCACAGATGGACAGACACCACAGTAAGAGGAGGGAGCGGGCAGCCACAGATGGACAGACACCACAGTAAGAGTAGGGAGCGGGCAGCCACACGTGGAGAGACACCACAGTAAGAGGAGGGAGCGGGCAGCCACACAGGGACAGACACCACAGTAAGAGGAGGGAGCGGGCATCCACAGATGGACAGACACCACAGTAAGAGCAGGGAGCGGGCATTCACACATGGACAGACACACAGCAAGCGGAGGGAGCGGGCAGCCACACGTGGACAGACACCACAATAAGAGGAGGGAGCAGGCAGCCACACATGGACAGACACCACAGTAAGAGGAGGGAGCGGGCATCCACACATGGACAGACACCACAGTAAGAGGAGGGAGCGGGCATCCACACATGGACAGACACCACAGTAAGAGCAGGGAGCGGGCATCCACACATGGACAGACACCACAGTAAGAGGAGGAAGCGGGCATCCACACATGGACAGACACCACAGTAAGAGCAGGAAGCAGGCATTCACACATGGACAGACACACAGCAAGCGGAGGGAGCGGGCAGCCACACGTGGACAGACACCACAATAAGAGGAGGGAGCGGGCAGCCACACATGGACAGACACCACAATAAGAGGAGAGAGCGGGCAGCCACACATGGACAGACACCATAGTAAGAGGAGGGAGCAGGAATCCACACGTGGAATGATGAGCTAAAGTAAGCCTTATGATAATGCCAATATGCTGTCCTGGGATTGTTTTTAGTAACAATTAACAAGACTATAAAAGTACAGTATGTGCTTACCTGGCATATTTCTGGACACTGATCTCTCTTGGGAGGGAGAGTGGCAGGATAAACAGAAGGCCTGTCACTGTGATGGTGAACTTACGGTCAGCATACCATGGAATACTGCCCCCTACTGCATTGTGCATCATTGCACTAAGAACTACACCAACAGAAGCAGGTGAGGAGACAAGAAAACAATTGGAGGTAAGACACGTCTAGTGCAGAAACATTACTAATGGTATTCAATTCACAATAACATCCAGAGTGCAGCACTCACAGATACAAGAGTGAGCAGGTAACCCATAAAGGCCAAACACTCTTACATTATCATTTACAGGAGGGTTGAAAAGTCAGATTTCACCATCACTAAGGCTGCACGAGAGGCTAACAGCGTAGTAAGTGAAATCTAGAATGTTGCCTATCCCTAGTGTACTTTGTCATAACACAATTCAGATAGGCCCACACACCCCGTGCTCCCAGAGAGACCCACACACCCCGTGCTCCCAGAGAGACCCACACACACCGTGCTCCCAGAGAGACCCACACACACTCCATGCTCCCAGAGACCCACAAACACCCCATGCTCCCTGAGAGACCCACAAACACCCCATGCTCCCAGAGACCCACAAACACCCCATGCTCCCAGAGACCCACACACACCCCGTGCTCCCAGAGAGGCCCACACACATTCCATGCTCCCACAGAGACCCACACACACCCGTGCTCCCAGAGAGACCCACACACATCCCATGCTCCCAGAGAGACCCACACACACACACATCCCATGCTCCCAGAGAGACCCACACATCCCATGCTCCCAGAGAGACCCACACACATCCCATACTCCCAGAGAGAACCACACACATCCCGTGCTCCCAGAGAGAACCACACACATCCCATGCTCCCAGAGAGACCCACACACACCCCGTGCTCCCAGAGAGACCCACACACCGTGCTCCCAGAGAGACCCACACACCGTGCTCCCAGAGAGACCCACACACACTCCATGCTCCCAGAGAGACCCACACACACTCCATGCTCCCAGAGAGACCCACACACACCCCGTGCTCCCAGAGAGGCCCACACACACCCCGTGCTCCCAGAGAGGCCCACACACACCCCGTGCTCCCAGAGAGACCCACACACACCCCGTGCTCCCAGAGAGACCCACACACATCCCATGCTCCCAGAGAGACCCACACACATCCCATGCTCCCGGAGAGACCCACACACATCCCATGCTCCCAGAGAGACCCACACACATCCCATGCTCCCAGAGAGACCCACACATCCCATGCTCCCAGAGTGGTGCATAGAAAGTTATAAAGGCACAAGGCTGTTGGACATATGCCAAAAGCAGAGAAACTCACGCTTGTCTAGCTGGTCCCCTATAATGATGAAGAAAGCAATGCAGGTGCCGAATGTGTAGACAGCTATGAGAATCTCGCAGAGCACCCCTGCATGGCGTCCGCACACACCTCGCACCACCTCCTGGTAGGTCCGCTCACTGCATGCATCAGCACAGTAGGCCAGGATAACCAGTCCACTGATAATAAACAGCAACAGCACCTACACAAACACCAAAAGACACCACAGGAACATTGCTATGTAAAATACTGTACACACAAACAACAATCAGCTGCCAGATTAAAGTAGGTTTGGTTCCACCAAGATCTGCAATATGCCAGACTCAAAATAAAATCTAGAATCTGTACTCAATAGTAAATGGAAATTACTGAAAAATACAGATGTCACATGACACTGACAGGTTCCTTGGATTACTTGCTACTTGTTTCCTACAATATAGTGGCTGTCTCACAGATTATGGTAGAATTACTATTGGTACATTACTGGGATTACATTATTGGACATGGGATAGAGCAGTCTCAGGAGTGAGTCTCTGGGAAAGGAGCCATCGCTAGACAGGAGAATGGACCGGAAAGGGGCAGTCTCTGGACGGGAAAAGGGGCAGTCTCTGGACGGGAAAAGGGGCAGTCTCTGGACGGGAAAAGGGGCAGTCTGTGGACGGGAAAAGGGGCAGTCTCTGGACGGGAAAAGGGGCGAGTCTTTGGAGAGTTGCAACAGGACATTTAAAGTTACCTAGTTTAGCTCCATAATGAAGTTACTTAGAATAATGTGTTTTATCACCACAGACACAGAATTATGACTGATGTACGCTACCATGTGGAGCTTCCTACATGAGGCTTAATTCTGGAAAAAGTTTTGTCCGTGAGATAAGGCATTAACACTCCTGTACTGTGAGCATTATTCTAGATCGTTCTCATTATTAATACCTTCTACACTGTGATCAATATTCTAGATCGTTTTCATTATTAATACCTTCTACACTGTGATCAGTATTCTAGATCGTTCTCATTATTAATACCTCCTACACTGTGAGCATTATTTTAGATCGTTCTCATTATTAATACCTCCTACACTGTGAGCATTATTCTAGATCGTTCTCATTATTAATACCTTCTACACTGTGATCAGTATTCTAGATCGTTCTCATTAATACCTCCTACACTGTGAGCATTATTCTAGATCATTCTCATTATTAATACCTCCTACACTGAGAGCATTATTCTAGATCGTTCTCATTATTAATACCTTCTACACTGTGATCAATATTCTAGATCGTTTTCATTATTAATACCTTCTACACTGTGATCAGTATTCTAGATCGTTCTCATTATTAATACCTCCTACACTGTGATCAGTATTCTAGATCGTTCTCATTATTAATACCTTCTACACTGTGATCAGTATTACACTGTGATCAGTATTCTAGATCGTTCTCATTATTAATACCTTCTACACTGTGATCAGTATTCTAGATCGTTCTCATTATTAATACCTTCTACACTGTGATCAGTATTCTAGATCGTTCTCATTATTAATACCTTCTACACTGTGATCATTATTCTAGATCGTTCTCATTATTAATACCTTCTACACTGTGATCAGTATTCTAGATCGTTTTCATTATTTTTTTTTTTTTTTATAATTCTTTATTTTTGGTATGCGGTAAATTACAACAGTGCCTGTCTCGCCACAACAGCTGTAGCAGGCTCAATGAACATAGTTATAACAGGTGTGTGGCTAGTTAGGTTTGCATACATTTTTTAAGGTAAAAGAAGAAAACAGTTAGGTATACGTCAAGCTGGTTCACCATGGCTAGCTATGCAATTACCGGAAGACAAAGCAAGAGCATGCAACGTGTTGGGGCAATAAAAGGAGCAGTATTGCTGAAAATTTTAAAAGCTAGACATGTTGGATGCTAGTGAAGCTTAAACAAGGCATGGTATAGATGAGACATAAAAGCTTGTTACCACTGGGGTCTATTTCACACTGCAGCTCTCAAAATGGTAGTGGAGAGACAATTTATATACTCATATATGAAGAACATTAAGATTTCTACAAGCAAGACATGTTGATCCCGGCAGTTAAAGTACACCTAGATAGCTGAATCAGGTTGGTAAACAGGACATGAGAATTATGCTAAGTTAAACACGAGTAAAAAGGTGCAATGATAAGATTAGTTACAGGCTTAGTGAAACTTTCCTAGAGCTAAACGGTAATGTCTGTTCTCAGAGTATGCAAATCTTTCTAGGCTCTATGGTAGGTGGAGAGGTGGCTATATAGATCATGCTAAAGTATCACAGGTTATGTTGCCACCGGTGCCAACTGTGTGGAGAAAATGGAAGAAAAGACAAAAAGAAAAAATTAAATCTCAGAGAGAGACAACTTAGGTTGTTAAGCAGACTTGTAGTCAATATTTAGAAGTATAAGGTGGGTGAATGTTGGTTCAGGGTACACTACATTGCCCGGTATGAGACCTGGGACCTAAAGGGAGTAGTAGCCCAATCCTGCTCTCAAGTGGGGTGGTCAGCCTATGCCCACTAACCCATGCTGCCTTTGTGGTGGTGTGTTAAATGACAATGTCCCCGCATAGCTACCCCACCAGCTACAGTCTCTAGTACAGTCCAGACCCAGGTTCTCCCGCATCTGAGAGCTGTCGGTGACACGGTCAGTGGCTCGGGATCTGCTCGTGGACGGGGTTTCCCACACCGCCGGATGGTGTGGGCTGCACTTGCCACGTCTTCGCATGGATTGGCATTCAGTTAAGCGTTTGTGGGTTGCGTGGCGGCTTTTTTGAAGTCGTGATGCTTTCTGCATTCCCCCTCTTTGTTTCTTCTCGGGATGGCTCTTACGTGCTTTCCTTGGTGTGGGCCTCAATGTAGGCGTTGTTGCAGGCCTCTGTGTAGGCCTCGGTGCAGGCCTCAGTGTAGGCCTCGGTGCAGGCCTCAGTGTAGGCCTCGGTGCAGGCATCAGTGTAGGCCTCGGTGCAGGCATCAGTATAGGCCTCGGTGCAGGCATCAGTATAGGCCTCGGTGCAGGCCTCAGTGCAGGCTTCATTGTAGGTTGAGCTATGGTTTTCAGGGTGGCCCTGTGCCAACGCTTGCCTGTGTTTGGAGTGGGGTTTTGGGGGTTTTCCACTTCCCTCTTTCTGAACCTCTGAGTCAGGTTCTGTTGTGCCCAGACAGGCTGCTCCCTCAGTTCCTGAGGCCCCATAAGCGCTTCTAGCTTCTCCCAAAAAAGGCCAAATATGTAGTCGAGTCTAGCCTCCGTTTCTGTGTCGGCGTGCTGCAAGGCCGCGGTGCTCCGGTCGTCTGCCATTTTGTGGGCCACGGGATTTGCCAGCTGGCTTTGCGTGAGGCTCGTTTGGGCGCTGCTTATCCAGGGATGCTTGTGGCAGCGGCCCGGGATAACCCCCGCCGGGCCATAGGGGGGGAGGCGTGGGTTCTTGATTGTGCTTGCAGGCATTCTTGGCGGCAGGAGAGCGGCCGTCTCTCCCGCACTCACCATGCTGGTAGGCCGCATCAGGGTGTTGGGTGCGTGTCGCTTGAAATGTCGCTTGGGCAGTATCAGTGTGTGCTCCCCGATATCCCCTGTTGCTGGGTGGCCTTTGTTTGCCAATTTTCGTTATTTGACGTGTTTTTCGTCGCTTTATGTGTCCCCTTGAGCCGGAGCTATGGAGGCAAGCGTCCTCTCAGCTCTGCAGTCAGGCCCCGCCCCCCCGTTTTCATTATTAATACCTTCTACACTGTGATCAGTATTCTAGATCGTTCTCATTATTAATACCTTCTACACTGTGATCAATATTCTAGATCGTTCTCATTATTAATACCTTCTACACTGTGATCAATATTCTAGATCGTTTTCATTATTAATACCTTCTACACTGTGATCAGTATTCTAGATCGTTCTCATTATTAATACCTTCTACACTGTGATCAGTATTCTAGATCGTTCTCATTATTAATACCTTCTACACTGTGATCAGTATTCTAGATCGTTCTCATTATTAATACCTCTACACTGTGATCAGTATTCTAGATCGTTCTCATTATTAATACCTTCTACACTGTGATCAGTATTCTAGATCGTTCTCATTATTAATACCTTCTACACTGTGATCAGTATTCTAGATCGTTCTCATTATTAATACCTTCTACACTGTGATCAGTATTCTAGATCGTTCTCATTATTAATACCTTCTACACTGTGAGCATTATTCTAGATCGTTCTCATTATTAATACCTTCTACACTGTGAGCATTATTCTAGATCGTTCTCATTATTAATACCTTCTACACTGTGATCAGTATTCTAGATCGTGCTCATTATTAATACCTTCTACACTGTGATCAGTATTCTAGATCGTTCTCATTATTAATACCTTCTACACTGTGATCAGTATTCTAGATCGTTCTCATTATTAATACCTTACACTGTGATCAGTATTCTAGATCGACTGTGATCATTATTCTAGATCGTTCTCATTATTAATACCTTCTACACTGTGATCAGTATTCTAGATCGTTCTCATTATTAATACCTTCTACACTGTGATCAGTATTCTAGATCGTTCTCATTATTAATACCTTCTACACTGTGATCATTATTCTAGATCAGTCTCATTCCCTGGGAGAGCTGGAGTGGATCCTTTCGCTGGGGTCCAGTGTGGCTGCGGTCATCTTCGTGATCTTCTAGAACTGCTCCCTCGCACGCTGTTTAGTGGTGCCGGGGTCAGAGTGACGTCATAACCCTCTGAACACAGCCAGCCAGCCTTAGTGCACAGCCAGCCAGCCTTAGTGCACAGCCAGCCAGCCTTAGTGCACAGCCAGCCTTAGTGCACAGCCAGCCAGCCTTAGTGCACAGCCAGCCAGCCTTAGTGCACAGCCAGCCAGCCTTAGTGCACAGCCAGCCAGCTTTAGTGCACAGCCAGCCAGCCTTAGTGCACAGCCAGCCAGCCTAAGTGCACAGCCAGCCAGCCAGCTTTTAGCATACCCCCTGTTGCGGCGTGCGTGTGCACCTTGGTTGAGAACCTGTCTTCTAGATAATTCCTATCATTATTTCACACCATGAACATTGTTTTCTCTGATTCTCACGTAAAGCTTTGCAACAAGAGATAGGTAGCAGCAGATCACAGTGTATCATACGAACTCACCAGTTGCAGGGATATTCCAGCAGTGATGCCTCCAGCTGCACTGAATGCAGCAGGAAAGTTTAACAGCCCAGCACCAAGCGCAGCATTCACCACTATAAAGACTGCGCCCGCAGGAGTTGTTCCACTGGCAAAGCGCCTTGGCTCTTGGACAGTCACCACGCTGGGGCTCTGCAGCAGGCGAGCGCGTTCTCCGGCATCCCACGAATAGTCTGCATTGATAGCAACATTGTCAAGGGACATTTTGCTTCAGCAGAGGGTCCACAGCTACCTCCTAGAAACAAAACAAACCAGCCGTAACACGTGACCGTCAGCACATATACTCACAATATGAACACTTATAAATCAACAGACATTACGGTGACCACACAGTCAAAAGAGTCCAATGACAACATGACCTTGTAAAACTACTCCCAATGAGGGGCAAGGTGGGGCCCCATAACACCACACTAAACGTCTCGTGAGGTCACACTCCAGAGGGACCAAAGGCTGAAATACAGTCATACAGTCTACAAACCTTCAGTATTTTTTTTTGAAAACACAAGCTGCTCTTTATTCTTGCCTTACAGAGCAAATGTTATTCCTCTTTCAGAAAGGAAATGCTAACTCACTTCAGACTGAAAAATGCTGACAGGGCTACCACAGATCAGATTGGGGTGAACCTTTACGATCCAGCAAAGTACATTATTGCTGAGATACTCTGTAACAAATAGAGCCTGACTGTAAAAGAAGTAGCTAAATGGCTCAATTTTGTACTGAATATAACAATATAACCTTCTAAATCCTGCAGTCCCCCATATCCTAAATGTGACCATGCCTTCTACACCAAACAACCTCCCACATATATTACTATGCATTGTGAATCCTACAAGACCCAACAAAGGACAAAATGGCACTGTGCCTTCTAAACCCAACATATCCTGAATATTAGCCCGCCAACCTCTACATATCCTGAATATTAGCCCGCCTCCCTCTACATATCCTGAATATTAGCCCGCCTCCCTCTACATATCCTGAATATTAGCCCGCCTCCCTCTACATATCCTGAATATTAGCCCGCCTCCCTCTACATATCCTGAATATTAGCCCGCCTCCCTCTACATATCCTGAATATTAGCCCGCCTCCCTCTACATATGCTGAATATTAGCCCGCCTCCCTCTACATATCCTGAATATTAGCCCGCCTCCCTCTACATATCCTGAATATTAGCCCGCCTCCCTCTACATATCCTGAATATTAGCCCGCCTCCCTCTACATATCCTGAATATTAACCCGCCTCCCTCTACATATCCTGAATATTAGCCCGCCTCCCTCTACATATCCTGAATATTAGCCCGCCTCCCTCTACATATCCTGAATATTAGCCCGCCTCCCTCTACATATGCTGAATATTAGCCCGCCTCCCTCTACATATGCTGAATATTAGCCCGCCTCCCTTACATATCCTGAATATTAGCCCGCCTCCCTCTACATATCCTGAATATTAGCCCGCCTCCCTCTACATATCCTGAATATTAGCCCGCCTCCCTCTACATATCCTGAATATTAGCCCGCCTCCCTCTACATATCCTGAATATTAACCCGCCTCCCTCTACATATCCTGAATATTAGCCCGCCTCCCTCTACATATCCTGAATATTAACCAGCCTCCCTCTACATAGCCTGAATATTAGCCCGCCTCCCTCTACATAGCCTGAATATTAGCCCGCCTCCCTCTACATAGCCTGAATATTAGCCCGCCTCCCTCTACATATCCTGAATATTAGCCCGCCTCCCTCTACATATCCTGAATATTAGCCCGCCTCCCTCTACATATCCTGAATATTAACCCGCCTCCCTCTACATATCCTGAATATTAGCCCGCCTCCCTCTACATATGCTGAATATTAGCCCGCCTCCCTCTACATATGCTGAATATTAGCCCGCCTCCCTTTACATATCCTGAATATTAGCCCGCCTCCCTTTACATATCCTGAATATTAGCCCGCCTCCCTCTACATATCCTGAATATTAGCCCGCCTCCCTTTACATATCCTGAATATTAGCCCGCCTCCCTCTACATATCCTGAATATTAACCCGCCTCCCTCTACATATCCTGAATATTAACCAGCCTCCCTTTACATATCCTGAATAATAACCTGCCTCCTATTTTCACATCGTTGCTGTGTTTTTATAGAAATGCTGTAATTTCCATGTATTTTACAGGCAGTATATGAATGTATCTAAGCCGCCTGGTTTTCTCCCTCCAACCTTGAACTTGCTCTCGATTGCTCACCATGGCATTAAAGCAGTGCAGGGGCTTTATAACACTGGGGTTCTCTAAAATAAATGGGATATTTACAACTAGAATATTATCAGTCAGAAAATAACTCAGACATAACATGTCCAATGCCAAATGGCATTTCCCGAGCCATAGTCATAGTAGTATTTCACCGTCCTTGGGAGATCGTCTGCCGTAGTTTAATAAATGGATCTGGCCAGCAAGGCTGTGACTATTGTTCTAGTAATTCCACAAGTAGGAGTTGGCACTCACTCATTATTTGACCTACTTTGAAACATTGTTTCTTATTGTTGAGATAGAATAATGAAATTTTGCCTTCTTTCACCCAAAGAGAAACTGCAGATAACTTTTCTTCATATTATCTACCCTTAATCAGGGTTACGTTATCTACCCCACATAAAGGAATATAGTCTGCCCCACGCTGGTGGTGAGCAGTCCCCACTCATTATTGGCCTGGTCGAGGGGTAACCCAGGTATCAGGGATTGTTGGTCTGGGTGAGGGAGTACAGGGGGGGGGGCAATGATTGTTGGTCTGGGTGAGGGGGTAGAGGGGGGGGGGCAATGATTGTTGGTCTGGGTGAGGGGGTAGAGGGGG
>OW240923.1:797056-844775 GCA_933207985.1 Pelobates cultripes | reverse complement strand
ATTATTCTCTCTATCCAGACTGGCCGCCCCCTCCCCCCCACCTAAATATATACCCAGACTGGCCGCCCCCTCCTTAATATATACCCAGACTGGCCCACAGCTCCCCCACTAATACCTCAGGCAGCCCCCCGCAATATACCCATATATTGCCTCCACTATTATATCTAATAGACTGCCCCCGTAAACATATATCAGGCAGCCCCCATGCAATATACTCTTAGATTGTCTCACTAATATACCACTCGCTTCCCCCGATATACATCGCCCTCATTATACCCTGTACAGGCCTTACTAATATTTCTCGGGCACGCCTCTTAATATATCTGTCAAAGTCCCAATATTCAGTGCCCCACAGCCCTTAGTATACCCTGTACAGGCCCTACTAATTTATTTCACAGGTCCCCTGATATACACAGACTGCCCCACTAATAAATCTCAGGCAGGCCCCATGATATACCTGGCAATATAACCGAGACTGCCCCCTCCCAATGTACAGCATCATGCCTTGGACAGAACCCCCAAAATATACTCCAGACAGGCCCACTCTCAATGACTGCACCCCCCATAGATATTACTCACTGCCCTCCAATATACAGAACTCCACTGCCTCAATATACCCTGAACAGGCTCCCTAATATATACCGAGCCAGGCCCCCCACTACTGCCAATACCACCCCCATCATAAACCAGGAGCCAGTCCCCACTCACTGCCCCAATATACCACGAGCTAACGCCCCACAGCTACCACTCACTGTCCCTCAATATATCCTGCCCCCACCCATAATCCACTTACTTTGCTTCTGCTATACTCCTGGCCAGCCCCACCACTGCCCTAAAATACCACGAGCCATCACCCCACAACTACCACTCAACGCCCCAATATATCCTTGCCCTCCACCATAAACCACGAGCCAACCCCTACTCACTGCACCCACAATATATTCCTTGGCAGCCACCACTCACTGCCCTGATATACCTAAAGCCAACACCCCACAGCCATCACTCACTGCCCCGCCAATATACCCCTGGGCTGGACCCCCATAGCAAACTCACTGCTATAGCCAGCACTTACTGCCCTTCAAAATACCTTGAGGCCGCCCCCCATAGCCACCACTCACAGCTCTCAATATACACCTGGGCCAGCCCCATAGTCACCAGTCACTGGTCACCAATTATCTCTTGGGTCCAGCCCCCTATTCTCAAAGCAGTCCTTTTCAATAAATATTTACTCATATTATGTTTATGTGGGAGGGCTCATTAAATAAATCTTCACTGTAACCAAATGTTTACGGGTACTGTTCCAGCCGCATAGTCGCCACATGCTGCCCCAATAAAATCCTGGGTACTCGGCCAGCGCCATTCTTTATTGCCACTCACTGTCTGCCTACAACTGTGGGTCACTTCTTTACTCAGCCAGCTCACTGTCTCCAAACTTCTATGGCTCACTACTTTTCCTCAAGCATTTCTTGGTCCAGGCAGGATTAAACATTCATGTATGAAGAACCACCATTAAATAGGGCACCGTAACAAAGCTTTATTGTAAAAGTCAAGGTGTGGAGAGTGGCCAGCACTCATTCTCTAAGACATGAGTCCTCAAACTCTGCCCCTCCCCCCCAGATGTTGCTGAACTACAACTCCCATGATTCTCTGGCTATCTATGTAATTTAAAGAATCATGGGAGTTGTAGTTCAGCAACATCTGGGGGGCCGGAGTTTGAGGACCCATGCTCTAAGAGAATGATTTAGATCGGCCCCTTATCATTGTCAGCTCGACTTCTCTGTTCTGTGATGTCTGGTTTCCACCTTGTCTCTTGGTATAGAGGTTAGCTTTCGATCTAGTGATTTTAAATGCAAAAACAAGAATAACGTGATTTGTACAGGGTAATGTGTGCTGCTCAATGGCTTCTGTTAATTCATGTTTTCTTATTCTAGTCTTTTTACCCCTTCATCATAAGTGATACACGTGGGGTTATACTTTTTTTTTTTTATAGCACTCATCTGCCCTACAACCACACTTGCAGCCAGTTGCCCAAACTTATCACAGCTGTGCTTGTTTTATGTACTCAAGAAGCTTGCCAGTGTATAGTTATTTAGGATAAGGGCCTGCTCCATGAAAATATTCAGAAATAATTTAATGTTTGATTCTGTCGCTCTGTTCTTTGCATGTTTGCTGCTGTAATGTTGAAGTCCCATTAAGGAAATTGATTAGAAATATCCTGTTGTCATTGATCCTTTATAGTGTCTGTAGGAGCATCAAATAAGCTTCCCAGTCTGTGAATTATTCTATGCAGTACAATTAGATCCACTATATATAGTTATTTGTAAGATTAGCTTATTTTTTTTTAAATCCGTCCTTGGTATTTGTCCATATTCTCATGTTCCTCCTTCCTGATGTTTTGTTCACTGGGTATTGCCATGTCCATCACCACTGCAGTCTTCCTTGTCGAACATCATGATGTCAGGTTGTTTGAACACTACCTGTTTCTCTGAATTTGAAAGTCCCACAAGATCTTTGCTCTTTCGTTTTCAACTACCCTTTGTGGTGTCTCCCATCTGGACTTGGGCCAGTTCAACCCATGCTCTGTGCCGATATTTCACTACACAATTCCAGCAATGTGATTTCGCTCAGTGTATGCTAACTTCCTGCACCCGGCTGCTTTTTGCTGGATTAACTCAGAGGCCACTTTGTACATTAGGTATTGCCTGGTGTGGAAAACCCATGCTTCTAATGTTCTGGTGGAGTGCCTGTTCCTGAGCTGCTAGAACTGGTGCCTCAGTGCTGTCTTTCAGGCCTACATTTTTCCACTACTGGTAGGACTTTGTAATGTGAGCCACATCCACTATCTGCTGATGGTACACCCCATGGGTAGATTTGTCTTGCCATAAAGCTGCCTCCTTCTGCATTCTCTTTCAGGCATTTCCTTAGCAGTTCATTTTTGGGAGCCATCTCTGTAATGTGCTAACGGATGCTCTGTGCTTCATCTAGGACTGTGGCCTTGACACTCATGGGGATTTGATATCAATTGTGACCAGTTCTTCTCTTGGCCAAATTATTCTAGTTGGTACTTGTCTGGTGGGGCATATGTGATGGCTTGGATCGTGTTCTTGCATTTGAGCTGAGACTTCAGGACATGTGACTCTCTGTGGGTACTTTGATATTGCTGTCCTCCTTGCCTCTGCCTCATGGTTGCCATGTGTTTGTAGTACCCCCAGGTACTTGTGGCTGTTCTTTATCTCCTATTTTGGTCTTTGAACTCCTGTTCTTATCCTCTTCCCTCTTTTTGCTATCGTATGCCCACACTCCCCATGTCCTTGCTTTATTTCCTGGTTAGGTGGATCTGTAAGCCAATATCCTGCACATTCTTGGCATACAGCTTGATGTTTATGTAGAATAGGTGGCTGAGGGCTGCTCTAGTATGTAATGTGTATTGCATAGTCCTAAACTGTGCTGCCTTAGTTGTAATATTACCCTTCATTGTGATGGTATAACAGTTTCTGCATTCTAACATTATTCTTATAAGGGGGGAGGGGAAACACTCTATGCCATGTCTAAACCTGTCTCTGGCCTGGTATCGCATGGTGTGCTGAGGATCTGCCCTGAACAGTTTTGTTGAAAATCAAACACTCTCCTACTGTGTTCTAAGTGTCTGACTTCATACAGTACTGTAACTTCTTTCACCCAGCATTGTCCAGGATTCAGGAATTAACCCGTTCTGTTTCAGTAGGTAGACTTTGAAACCCAGTGCTCTAGAGTTGGGCTAGATTTCTCCATGTGTATCCTAGGTGCATTTTTCAACACTGACAAGCTATCTGGTAGAATCTAGCAGTTATATCACTGTTTCACAATGTCTTACATTATTCTGGCAGCTGTATAACTATCATTAGTCCTACCACAAGTATTCCAGTGCTGTATGAAGGCCAGAGCCACATCTCTAAGTGAAATCTGACCTAGGCCCCATGTTCGGGTCACCAAGCCCAGTGTCTGTGCTACAAAGGGTATATGGTTCAGGCGGTGTCATCGAAGTGTGTGGTGGCCTATAGTTGGCCCTTATAGCCTAATACCTCTTTTAACCTCTTCTTCCCTTTTAAGTCTTGGGGACCATGAAAGACAAATTTGATATCATACTAGCAAATTGCAGCTATCTGCCCAAACAAAGTACTTGCTGTCTCCGAAACGAGGTCTGCATGTAAGAGTGATTTTAGAAGTGCCAGTAAATTTCACTGTTTTCACCTTCCTAGAGACTTCTTACGCCACCAGTGAGGTTAAAGTAACATTTCTATGCTGTCTCATAGTCTGAGGGACAGTCTGTTCAAGGCTTTTTTTTTTTTTTTGATACCTTAGAGAGGGTTCAGAGAAGGGCTACTAAACTGGTTCATGGATTGCGGGATAAAACTTACCAGGAAAGGTTAAAGGATCTTAACATGTATAGCTTGGATGAAAGACGAGACATTTAAATATATAAAGGGAATCAACAAAGTAAAGGAGGAGACTATATTTAAAAGAAGAAAAACTACCACAACAAGAGGACATAGTCTTAAATTAGAGGGACAAAGGTTTAAAAATAATATCAGGAAGTATTACTTTACTAAGAGGGTAGTGGATACATGGAATAGCCTTCCAGCTGAAGTGGTAGAGGTTAACACAGTAAAGGAGTTTAAGCATGCGTGGGATAGGCATAAGGCTATCCTAACTATAAGATAAGGCCAGGGACTAATGAAAGTATTTAGAAAATTGGGCAGACTAGATGGGCTGAATGGTTCTTATCTGCCGTTACATTCTAGGTTTCTATGTTTAGACCAATTTTAGAAGCTTCACTTATTTATTTTATTTTTTTACATTTTATGCTTAATAGAGGTGCCACGAGTACGGTCTATAACTAATAAACATTACAGCTTTGCCTAGTTTGTTCTAAATCTGTCTTGCTGTGATTGCTCACATAAGACTCCTTTTCATCTCAGAACACCTGAAGACCCAAAGGTTCCCTATAAATAGGGCTGTTTTAATTAAGTGTATATAACATTTCTAAATTATCTTTCTGCAGGTGCCATGTTTCAAGACCACCAGGAAGACTGAGGATACCATTAATATTTCCAGAATAGGCTAAAAGAAATTAACCTGTCTCTGAGGTGACTAAAGGGGAATAATGGTGATTTTGCGCCGGGCTCGGCCGCCTGCTTCCGCCCCAACCAGCAATGAATCTTGACTCGCTCTCGCTGGCCTTGTCTCAAATCAGTTACCTTGTGGACAATTTAACAAAGAAAAACTACAGAGCCAGCCAGCAAGAAATACAACACGTAAGTGGGACACTTTGTGGAGCTTCTCAGCGATACCATGCTACTGGTGGATTTAATTGCTGCACAAACTGTGTGAAGCAGCGTCTGCTGGAAAACTCCTGCCTGTGGAAATCAATGCATGGGCTCAGTGGTTAAGCCCTTTTATTTTTTAGTTTTCTGGATCCTTTTTCAATAAGCTAGGCAATTCTTTGGGCGAATGGCTCCTAAATGTTATGCTGAGTATATTTTGTCTATTAAAGGGACACTCCGCTGACAAAATACAAAACAAATAAAATTGACTAGTAGATATGCCCCTAATGAGAACATACATGGACTTATTATTTTTTTAATTCTGGGGGGCAGGGGAGTGTCTAAAAACAGCTTGCAAATTATTTTTTGGTCTCTTGTCTGCAGCCTTTTCAAGTCCTCCCCTTTTAACTCCACCCAGACTTTCTATTGCTGTCCAATCAGTTCAGGCAATTGCTGCCTCTTCAGTTTAGTTCCACTGAGCTAAACAAACCAGGAAGTAAGAGGGTGACTGACGGCCAAGGGGGTGTAACAAGGTTCATTTATAAAAGTGGCAAATTTCCATTAAAATCTGTAATTTCTGAAAAATGAAACCCTTATCGCACAAAGCTTTTCAAAAAGTTTTTTTTAGATGTCTGGAGTGTCCCTTTAAGAACAAGACTCATGCTATTTTGCAAGTTGTTTTCTGTTTAACAGTATTGTTCTGCTCTATCTTGGTGTACCCACCCATATTATATATTCAAAAAGGGTAAATGGCCATTTTCAGGCTCTCTATCCTTCTACTTAAAGGACCACTATAGGCACCCAGACCACTTCAGCTCAATAGACAAAAAATCTATTTATCAACAAAATCACAGATAGCTATGTACTTAACTTGGTACAATGTAGATAGCTTCCCTAGAGGCCTTTCCCACTCAAGCCTGTTTTTCATATTTTAGCACCTAGCTGTATCCCTATTTCTATTTTCTATCCATCTGATACTACAAACAGCACATAGTGTTGTACAGTGTATATATAAATAAAACACTGTGATGTTAGATTGCACTCACAAGATAGAAATCAGGTAAACGCCTTGAAATCCACATAGGGATTACACTGGTCTGCTTTCCACCATGGAAGATAGTAAATAGTCAGCAGGTACTTCAGGATCCAAATGCAAAAAAATGCATTTATTAAGGCACAAATTGCCTAATAAAATGTAGTATCAAAGAATATATTAAAACATCTAACGCGTTTTGTCCAACACAGTGGACTTCATCAGAGTTAAAAATAAACAGCAATACATATGCATAGTACCCACCCACCCTCAGTCCCATTAAATACAGTTATCCAATGTAATTGAAGAGCAGTCCATGTGTGACTGAATTCCAGATGGATTTCATTGGTGGACAGAGGCCAGTTTTTCCCAATAGGTCTTCATGCTTTGTGTCCTCATGTTTGTAATTGTTGGTATGAATTTTCGCAGGCTTGTTTAGTTGGATCGGCTTGCGTTCCACGCGTCCGTTCCGGTCAGTCCTGAATGCTATATGCGTTCCATTGCTATAGTCATGTGTTCCACACACAAACCTATTGCTCAAGTGACCATAACATATAGAATATTCAATATAAGAAAGAAAAAAGGTTGAATATCGGGTTATTAATCATACATCCATTGGGAAAAGCAGTTTTATAAACAAATCAAGGGGGAACTTTATCTCTCACCATGAAGTTCATGGACTAAAAAAAGTAAAGTGTGGTGGTAAAAAAAAAGACAATTACAATAAAAATTGTAAAAAGGGAAACATTCCACATATAAATATGGAATTTATGAAAGGAAGTACTGACCATTTAACTCCTTCCTTATGGCGTATTCTACAAATATATAATACATAAAGGCTAAATAGGCCTAAGCATAATAGAATATAATAAATACCATATTTGAAAAGTATGTGACTGTTTATAGACATTTTTTTTAGAAAGTGGTTAAAAAAATGTAAAAATGAGGGAAATAATAAAAAAACAAAGCTGTATAAAACCGTTGGCTAAAAAATCTTTTTTAGGTGAGCAATGCAAATCACTTCATGAAACACATACAGACCTTATTAACTAATTTAAACTTAACTTCTTTCCATGTACAAACAATAAAAAAAAAATAGAAAAAGGAAAACGAGTATACAAAAAGAAGTTGTATCATAATGCAAGCTAGATCTATAGCTACATTCATCCCTTTAGGTTCTAGGGAGTCCAACTGGTATTTCCAATAGGTCTCTTTGAGACCATTTAAAATCTCTATCCCCTCCCCTCCAGTATGGGGATACTTGTTATAATGCCTATACCCCGAAAATCCCTCCAATTGAAAGAGGGACATGCATTGCAATGGATCGGGACAGCATGAGTGGTCATGCCTCTTTTTAATATTTCTATGTTCCATTAGACCAATATTAAGAGGTCTTTTAGTTTTTCCCACATATTGTTTGCCACATGGACACTGCAATAGATATGACAGTCCGTGTGGCAGCCAATACCAGATTTGATAGGGAAACTTACTTGACTGATGTTACTCATAAAATTCAAAGATTGTCAATGAAGTGCTCTGGGTGCCAAGTCCCTCTAGTGTTAACCCTGCAGCTGATAACATAGCAGTTTCAGAGTGGGTTAATCCAGCTTCTAGTGGCTGTCTCACGGATAGCCGCTAGAGGTGCTTCCACGATTCTCATTATGACAATCACAGTGAGAAGATGCTGGATGTCCATAGGAAAGCAATGCTTTCCTATGGGCAGTTTGAATGCGCGTGGCTGTTGGCAGAGGGAGGAGGAGAGTTCCCCAGCCCTGGAGAAAGTTAAGTAGCTGAAAGAGTTTTAACCCCTTCAGCCCAGTGGGGGGGGACCTAATGACCCTAAATGTCAGGAAAACTGTTTTCCTGGCACTATGGTGCTCCTTTAAAGGGACACTATAGTCACCAAAACGTTGGCTTAATGAAGCAGTCTTGGTGTACAAATCATACCCCTGCAGTGACACTACTCAATTCTCTGCCCATTAGGAGTTAAATCCCTTTGTTTATGCAGCACTAGTCACACCTCCTCGCATGTGACACTATATATACATATATTATATAAAGTATTATGAAGTATTCTACATAGATATATCTATATATATATATATATATATATATCTATATATATATATATCTATATATATATATATATGATATGGATATATATATATACATAGATATCATAGATGGATATCGATATTCTATAGATATGATATATATATATATATATATATATATATATCACACACACGTTTCAGAGAAACTGCTGTTTATAAATGGGTTAATCCAGCCTCTAAACCCTCTAGTGGCTGTCTCATTGACAGCCGCTAGAGGTGTTTGCGTGAAAATCAGTGAGAAGACGCCAGCGTCCATAGGAAAGCTTTATGAATGCTTTCCTATGAGACTGCTTCAATGCGTGTGCAGCTCCTGTCACGCATGCGCATTCAGCCGAAGAGGAGGAGAGCCTGGCGCTGGGAAAAAAGGTAGGTTTAACCCCTTTCCTTGCCGTCCATCCCGGCGGGAGGGGATCCCTGAGTGCGGGGCCACCCTCAGGGCACTATAATGGTCCTTTAATAACCTGCTAGACCCTAAAAGGTTTTATTTTTATTTTTTTTATAAAAACTAAAAAATGAAGTTACATCTGATTAAAAATTAAACATTCTGTTTTCATGCAGGCTATGTCAATCACAGCCAGGGGGTGTGTGGCTAGGGCTGCATAAGCTGAAACAAAAGTGATTTAACTACTAAATAGCAGAGCATGGAGCTGTGAGACTTCAGGGGCATGATCTATACACCAAAACGGCTTCCTTAAAGGAGCACTAAAGGGCCAGGAACACAAACATGTATTCCTGACCCTATAGGGTTAAAACCAACATCTAGCCTTCATGCCTCCCTAAATATAGTAAAATCTTACTTGTATTCAAACCTGAAGCTGCAGGCTTTGTCCCTGTTTCCTTTTGACCTGAATGCTGACATCAGCAGAAGTTGTAGCCTGATCCAATCACAATGCTTCCCCATAGGATTGGCTGAAACTGATAGCGGAAGATCGGGGGCAGAGCCAGCATGATTCAAACACTGTAAATGCAGAACTCAATCTTTTTATCCTGGAACTGGATTTTTCTTTTATCCTGTCAATCATTGTTATAAACAGTCAAATATACCTGACAGTCGGCATAGAGAGAGCGCATACAGAGGAGAAAAAAGGGGTTGGGGGCTATGTCTACATGTTTTCTTTTAGAGTTCAGTGTTTTTTGTTAAATAAGTTGTCTTCTCATGTTTGCCCCCTGACAAAAAATTCACCACTCATACAGTGGGTGGAAAATGTGTTTAAAGGGATACTGTACAAAGCTGTATTCCTGGCACTATCTGTGCTGGGTGAAGCTCCGCCCCTCCTCCGTACCGCATCGAGTGGGGTCTAATGCGCATGCGCGGCAAATGCTGCATAAGCGTTAGACCAGGGGAAAACCTGACGCTGGAGGTCTGTGAGGACTTCCAGCGTCAGATAACGGACCAAAAGTCTGGTACGATTCCGGAAGCCCCTAAGTGGCTGGCTGGTAGAAAGCCACAGAGGGCAGACTTAGTGCTGCAACGTAAACATTGTTCTCTGGAACTGAATGTTTTGGGTGCCTACAGTGTCCCTTTAATCTTATACATTGTGACATATTTGTAAGCAACAAAATGGCATAGGAAAATGTCAAATTACACAAGTGGCGCAGGGAGGAGTATTTTTGGCACAAATGGTGCAAAAATAAGTGCCAATAGTCCGAGAGAAACTCTTTGATTGTACTGGTTTATGCTGTTATTTTACATTAAAAATAAATGCATAAAACCCAGAGCTGAACTTGAAAATTAGGTTACCACATGTTCTTGGTTTCCAGTGCTTCAATCAGTGGTGTGACTGTCCCCCTCGCAGCACAAATGGGACGACTATAACTGGATTAATCTGATACCATAAAACGCTACTATACAGACATGTATGCCTAGCTCTTTATTGTCCCTGTCCCTAACTTGTCCCCTGCTGTTAACCTTAATTCTCATAGATCTCCTCCTATGACATCACCACAATTGTGGGACTTTTAATGAAGAGAGCTCTCCTCGTGCACATTAAAGCTTCCCAATGGAAGTCCTTGAATTAATGTTTTCCTATGGGAAATCTCAAGACGTTGGATGTCCTCATGCAAAGCGTGAGATTGCAGAGTCAAACTGTTAGGGAACAGGAAAAGCCTCCATTAGGAGAACTTAAACCTTCAGAATAATTATTGCAGTTTCTCAGAACATGACGAGGTTAGACGGATTGGGAAGTTGCACACAGACCACTTAATGAAATGTGTCCCATTAACACCGAAATCTACCCCAAATTATCCCAAAATATAAAGCTTCAATAAAAACTTCTACAAAAATCAGCAACCAGTAACTGCTGCTTTCTGTAGCCTCCCTTCTGTCACTCATAGGGCAGATAGAATAAAGGGCATTGACCAGGTCGATGTGTACCAAAACGGATATTGTTGGTAAAATCACTGCAACCGTAGGCTAGGTTATACAGAATGTCTGTTGCTTGGTTTCTGAGGCAGTCCAAGAAAAGACGCATGAAACGCAGCATCCAGTGTCTAAGCATGCTAGTATGTCAGAAGTCTGTGTGCATGTTAATGCCATGACATACTAGCTCATCACTTGCTCTTTGTAAATGTAAATCTGTTAATTTAAGTGACTTTTCACCATTGATAGTAATGCAACAGCTTTGGTGTATTTGGCTTGTATTGGTGAATGTCTCTTTAAAGTGAGCTACCTCCGTACACAGGGTGTGGTTACCGTTGGTCCAGCAATAGCTGTGGACCTTATAATTCTGCTCGTCCTTTACTAGTTTAAACTTGCTCATTCCCTCCCTTTCCTTCTAGATTGTGAATCAGCACGGCCCTGAGGCAGACAGGCACTTATTACGCTGTCTATTCTCACATGTTGATTTCAGCGGTGATGGTAAAAGTAGCGGCAAAGACTTCCATCAGGTATGGCACACTCTGCGTGTAACTTTGCTTTCATGTTAGATGTTTTGTCGGGTAACGTGGGCAGATCAGATGTTCCCCTTGTTTGACTGTGTCACCTGTAGCTGTATTTGAGTTTCAGACTTGTTGCATTATTCTGTGTGAGACTTGATGTGTTCTTTCCTTACAGACTCAGTTTCTGATTCAGGAGTGTGCTGCACTCATAACAAAACCAAACTTCATCTCTACTCTATCCTACGCCATTGACAATCCATTGCACTATCAGAAGGTTAGTGGGGTTTTGTTTAAGATGTCCACAAAACTGACTTGTTTTGGCACATTATGCTAAATCTGATTCTCCTTGATAAAGGAGCACTCTACAAAACTGTCTGTTTTCAAAGTTTTAAGTGTGTGTGGGTTTTTTAATTTTGTCTAGTTTTTTGGGGGGGTGGGGGGAGGGTAGCTCCCTTGTCTTAAAAGCTGCAGAAAATAAAAACATTAGAAATAAAGGTGTATTCTTACATGGTACCACTATTTTCTTTTCTCTTTGAAAGAGCCTCAAGCCATCACCCCATCTTTTTGCTCAGCTGAGTAAAGTTTTGAAACTTAGCAAGGTGCAAGAGGTAAGTAGCTATGCTTGTTTTTATTTTTTATATTTCTGTGCTGCTTCTGTGTGATTATCACGTGTTTTCCCTCTTAACAGGTTATCTTTGGCCTTGCACTTCTCAATTCTTCCAGCAGTGATCTGCAGGGATTTGGTAAGATCTCTACGTTTGTGTGTGTGTGTGTGTGTGTGTGTGTGTGTGTGTAAAAAACAAAAAACAAAAAAAAAAACTCTTTTTATGAGACATACGGTATCTGTACGTTGACAAAATGTCTGTAGCCGAATGCCTGTAGTGTACCTGGAGCCATCCCATCTGAGCTAATTCTAAATCCAATGTGCTACTCCTTGTATGTGCTGTCTGGCTGCCTTTTAAATTTTGGTTCCGTAAATATGATTTGCATACAGTTAGTCTTCATTGTGTTTTTTTTTTTTTTTTTTTTAATAGCTGCCCAGTTTGTGAAGCAGAAGCTACCTGACCTTCTACGTTCATACGTGGACGTGGACGTGTCTGGCAGCCAAGAAGGTGGCTTCCAGGATATTGCAATAGAGGTCCTGCACCTCCTCCTCTCCAATCTCCTCTTTGGCCAGAAGGGAGCTTTTGGGGTTGGGCAGGAGCAGATTGTTGCATTTCTCAAGACCCTGCGCAGAGGTATGAAATACAATGGAGACGTGGTACTTTAGAGGATAAAAGGATTTAACTTTTTAGGAACAGATCTGGCATGTACACACACCATGCATTATTTATATTGAGTCACTAATAACTTTTATTTACACACTGTGGTGAAGGGGCGACAGAACATAATGTTGGATTCTCCGTAGTATGTTAAATTACACGAATAGGCGGGGCTAATACAGTGATTAGCAGGAAGCTGAGCTGGACTTTCTCAGTTCCAGAGAGATAAACACAGCAATGTAGACTTTTACATTTGTGCTTATTGTCCAGAGATCACAAAATGTAATATTTTGGGTTAGATAAACCATGGTGAATATGACACTGCCCTGACTCTCTGCTACATTCCCATTGCTAATATGTCTGGGTTCTAGGTGCTTTACCTCCAGCTGATTAGCGCTGATTCACCTGTGGGTATTTAATGAAGTGAACTGTTACCTTGATGTACTGTGGAAGTAATTGAAATGTTTGGTCAGATTTTCCCCAGGAACGTTGTCCTGTGGTGCTTGCACCACTTCTTTATCCTGAAAAACGGGACATCCTAATGGATCGGATTTTATCTGACTCTGGAGGAATTGCCAAAACCATGATGGACAGCTCTCTGGCAGACTTCATGCAGGAAGTGGGTTATGGCTTCTGTGTCAGGTTCGTGCCAAGTGAGAGTGTTTTCTCTTGTCAGAGCTCAGTATTTTCAAATCCTTGATGCTGCACGTCATCCATGGGTTGAATCTCATTGGCTAGTGGAAATTGTGACACCTTTCTAACGGGATGGCAATCCACATAGTGACTTTTGCATTTTTTTCAAAGAAAGTGTGGTGACTGTCAACTTCCTCAACGTTCCTCTGCTGGCCAGATCTGTCGTTGAGGCTTTGAACGGTTACAGGCCATGTTATGTAGCATCAGATAATGTGTGGATTTTTAATAAAACATCCAGAATGTTTTGAGTGCAGCAGGTTGGGTAATGTGTGCAGAACTCAAATATCAGATTTATATGTGGGATTACAGGCTGTCCCCATAACCTGTAAGAACATTCCACCCAGTGCTGCATTGGCTGGTCAACTAGCGGGAAACCTTAAGCTGAGCCAGCTTAACTGTGTCATTTTATCCTTGCATGGTCTAGTGGTCTAAGCTTCCAAAGCAACGGACATTTAGCAGCAGTGCCACTAAATGGAGAGTTAGTCGTTGGCTGTATCCACCTTTAGGTTGCTTTTTTCAGTAGAATCTCTGAACTTTTAGCATGGAATATTTTTTATTGGGGGCTTGGTCACCTAAGAGCCGGTGTTTCCTCTCCTTCCATTAAAACTGGAAGAGATGGAAAGTCTGATCTCTATCAATGCTGTATGCGTGAATCTCTAAATCTGGAAATAGCTTTTTAGCCGAGACAAACCCTAGAGAACTTGAGAGCTGAGTTTTGCAGCAACAGCTCTACCTAGAGACCCCTAGGGTGTTGCGTTCCTTGTTCTGGTCTTTGCAGTGCGATTCCAGCGGAAAGGGATCCAGAATGTGCTCACTCCTAGCTTTATCAGGCATGGTTATTCTCTGTAGGTAATGGTGCTGACTCCTTTGCCATTTTCGACTGACTTTAATCCAGTGTTTTCTACCTTAATCAAAGAGTAAAAGTAATCCCAGGCAGGCTGGTTTTATAAATCCTTACAGCCAACCGCAAACCAATAAAAAGCACTTGTTTTTGTTTCAGTTTGGAAGAATGCCGCAACATCATTGTTCAGTTTGGTGTTCGCGAAGTAACAGCTGTGCAGGTAGCCAGAGTCCTTGGAATGATGGCTCGGACACACTCTGGCCTGACTGATGGAATAGCTTTACAGGTAAGGAGTGCTTGGTGTAAGCTTGTTTATTGCATTATGACTGAGGTTTATACTAATAGCTGCCTTTGGTTTGCAGTCTATCTCCTCTCCTGGCAGCGGCATCTGGAGCGATGGGAAGGATAAGAACGATGGCGTGCAACCCCACACCTGGAACGTCGAGGTTCTCATCGATGTGGTGAAGGAACTGGTAACTGTCCCTTTTTAATGCTTTCTGCTGACATTACCACAGCTGTGTGCCCCAGCAGACTGCTATAGTTATACCACCTGAGGATCATTACAAAAATAGTTAACGTTGCATTTTTCTGGAATACTGCACTTGGGTATAAAGCACATCTATTGCTTACTGCTCATTCTGTGGGAGGGGAAGTAGGGATCCTTTGTTAAAATGTTAATTTGGGGGTAGTTTTACCTATATTCCGGATTTAATGCTTATTTTCCCAGTTAGAATGAAGTATATGTGGTAAATAATTTCACACACTTACATGTGACCTGTATTCCATATAAGCTGTTTAAATGGTGGAAATGTTTGGAGGGGGAGGGGGGGGTTCCTTTTTTGGAACTCTTAGAAAAAGATTATGACTTATGCATGTAATGTGTTTTTGAAATCTCCAGAACCCAAGTCTGAACTTTAAAGAGGTCACGTATGAGCTTGATAACCCAGGATTTCAAATCCGTGACAGCAAAGGTCTCCAGACGGTGGTGTATGGCATCCAGCGCGGTCTTGGTATGGAACCATTCCCTGTCGATTTAATCTACAGGCCTTGGAAACATGCAGAAGGCCAGGTACTTGCCATGCTCACTGCACACTGTTTCTTGCTCAGGATTTGTTTTTATGAACAAATTGTAGTGTATGTGTGTATATAATTATATTTTATTTTTTTTCCTATCAGCTCTCCTTCATTCATCATTCCTTAATGAATCCAGATATCTTCTGCTTTGCTGACTACCCCTGCCATGCTGTAGCAACCGATATTCTGAAGGCACCACCAGAAGATGACAACCGGGAGATTGCTACATGGCAAGTATTGACCCACTCAAAGCAGTGACATACTAACCAATCCTTGCTGTCTTTTTCTTTCTGTGGCAGCTCTAAACCATTT
The DNA here is from genome assembly GCA_933207985.1 of Pelobates cultripes. NCBI lineage: Eukaryota > Metazoa > Chordata > Amphibia > Anura > Pelobatidae > Pelobates > Pelobates cultripes. The sequence continues at coordinate 829,266 of OW240923.1, read as the reverse complement.
TCCTTGTGTGTTTTGCTTGGTTTTAGGAAGAGCTTGGATCTCATTGAGTCCTTACTTCGGCTGGCTGAAGTGGGCCAATATGAGCAAGTGAAACAACTCTTCAGCTATCCAATCAAGCATTGCCCCGATATGCTGGTTTTGGCCTTACTGCAAATTAACACCTCCTGGCATACTTTGCGCCATGAGCTCATCTCAACACTGATGCCAATATTTCTCGGTAATCACCCAAACTCTGCCATCATTCTGCACTATGCATGGCATGGCCAGGTGAGTAAAACTCTGGATTTCCATGGAACAAGGGAAACTCTCTGGTATTGTGGATGAGATTCTGCAAAAGGGATGTTACCGGTCTGACTAAGGGGGAGGCAGCAAGCCTGTGAACATGTTTAGTGATTCTCCTTCTGCAAGCTTTATCTGTTTTTAGATAAATCATTGTACCAAAAAGGCTGTGTATTTTATTACTGGTGACATAGTAAATGTAGTAAACACAAGGTGCCCTATGGTTTATGTTCAATGAAATGTGTAATGATCTCTGCTTATTTTAGGGCCAGTCCCCCTCCATTCGGCAGCTTATAATGCATGCCATGGCAGAATGGTACATGCGCGGGGAGCAGTATGATCAGGCCCGCCTCTCTCGAATACTTGATGTTGCCCAGGATTTAAAGGTGAGATGGTTTTACCACAGTTGTCTTTATCATTCATTGCTCCCTTTCTCCCCAGCTTTTTTTCTGAAATTTTTTATTTTTTTTATTTTGTCTGATGCTTAGTTGTTGGGAGATATATATGTATGCATGGGTGTGTCTGGTAGGGAAGGGGTTAGTGTGAAAAAGTCAAATACATCAAATGTGAATGATCAACGTTTCGACCCCTCAGGGTCTTTAAGATCAGTGTTTACAATCTAAGTGATGTTATATAGGAAAAAGATAAGTGAACTCACCAATGCAGTGAAGTGTGGACCCTCGAACTGATTGAAACATGGAAGTGAAGGAAGACTGCGTGTGACGTCATTACGTCACTGTTGCCACGGTAAACACAGTTGTGTCCTAGCAACTGTGATACTAATAAAGTGTCCAAAAAATATGTTCAAAAGAACACACACTAAACAGTCCAGGTAGGAGGATAACAGACAGAGGACGGGATACAGGTGAACAGAACAACAAAAGGGTGGAAGTGCAGACACCTAGGTGATCAATGAGTAAAGAAAACCCGATCTACATACATCACCTATATTGTGATAAAAGAAATACTGTAAAGTACAGATGCATATTCAGAAAAAAACAAAGGGCGATATTGTATATTATCAGAGTTGGATGGTGTAAACTAGATCCATAGTCCAGAGTACTGATCCTAGAACCTCTGGTAGACAACAAATAAAAAAAATGTTCAGCAAAAACAATATTCAACAAAAAACAAAGTATAAAGGGGATCCTTTCCCTTACAGGAATACTATGCTAATACCATTACCAAAAAAAACTTGGATAGAAGCTGTAACGGACAGGTTAGCCCACAAGAGGTTAAAAACCGTTTAGGCAATATTCCCCTTTCAGATGTGCAGACAGCTACTGCAAGCACCAATCTACATGAATTCTCCAACTCCTGAACAGGAAACTCACGAATACTGGGAACAGCTGAACAGGAAAAACCATACGAAAGGTTTACACTCCTGGCAGTCAACATACAATCCAATTCCCCCAATAATGAGACGACACTTCGTTTGAGGGTTAAAGGACCACTCTAGGCACCCAGACCACTTCAGCTTAATGAAGTGGTCTGGGTGCCAGGTCCTTCTAGGGTTAACCCATTTTTTCATAATTATAGCAGTTTCAGAGAAACTGCTATAATTATGAATGGGTTAAGCCTTCCCCCTAATCCTCTAGTGGCTGTCTCATTGACAGCCACTAGAGGCGCTTGCGTGCTTCTCACTGTGATTTTCACAGTGAGAGCACGCCAGCGTCCATAGGAAAGCATTAAATGCTTTCCTAGGCTGAATGCGCGCGCAGCTGCCGCGCGGCATTCAGGCGGAGAAGGAGGAGAGCTCTCCGCCCGCTGGAAAAGGGTAAGTTTTTACCCCTTTCCCCCTTCCAGAGCCGGGCGGGAGGGGGTCCCTGAGGGTGGGGGCACCCTCAGGGCACTATAGTGCCAGGAAAACGAGTGTTTTCCTGGCACTATAGTGGTTCTTTAAGCAGAATCTGTTTTACTGGCACCAAAAGAACCTTCTTTTATGCAGGTTTCCCTTAGATAGGACCACCCACAGGGTTTTACAAAACAACCAATCATACACGTATATTACAGAAACACTCCCAGCAATCCTCCCCTCTGCCTGTGATCTAATTATGGTACACAATGGGTTAACCTAATTAAACACAGGCAATAAAAATACAGTTTTTACCCATATCCTGTAACTTTAAAACTACACATCCAATCTCCATAAAAATATTTAGAATCAGCAACCTTCAAATATAAACATAACCACAAATCAGCCAAATCCATCCAGGGGTTTAAAAAGTTAGCTGGAGGTCCCTTTATGACCGACCGCAAGCACATTTTCCTGCCCATAACAGTTCCATAGATTTGGGCTGTGAGGTCGGTCTATTTCAGGCTGAAAAAATGACTAAGTCCCATCACCGAATGGGACTTAGTCTCTGCGGCTGCAAAATCGTTGTGGGAGAAGGTAGGGCTCCGCGGTGTTCACGGAAATGTGTAGCCAATTTTAGTTCCACAAATTTGGCTCCACATACCGCTGACCTCGTGCGAATGAACAAAGATGGCCGCCACCACGTGTTCGGCAAACGAACAAAGGCCACCCAGCGTTGTCAATTAAGCTGCGGTTAACTGCAGCTTCTGGGAGGTAAATTGCCGACACACTCCCAATACAGGTGGCCCGCCTGTGTAGTACTTGGTTCAGTAAGCCCCATTTACTGAACCAAGTGAGAAATGGCTAGGAACAAAGGGTTTTAACCAGGTCTGGGAACACCGTCTTAAAGGGGCAGTGTCCCAATTTTCCCTATGCCCCAAAAAGGTGCTTAAAGGGCCAGCACCAGTTCCATAAAATGTACATAAGCCCCAATATGCCCACCGACTGTCTTAAAGGGCCATACACCCAATAAAAGTCCATAAGTGTTTTTTTTTTTTTTGTTTTTAACAATCTCCCAGGGCCATAGTGTAAAGGCAGCAGGCGAGCAACCAGGCTTCTCCAGTGCATAGTGGCGAGGTTGGTTCCGCCACAGAAGCATACATTAATGCTCACATTAGCCAATTCTGGCAATCTTAATAGAGAACTAGATTAACATAGAATAAACAATATTTTTTTTTATTTTTTTTTAAGCCTTTGGGAGCAACAGTGTCAAAGTGGTGAATCCAGTATGTCTCATGCTGTGGCAAAAGTTTGGATCCATCACCTTCTCTAGGCAAAGGAAGGTGGTCTATGGCCATGAATCTGAGGGAGGGTAGGTGGTGGTCAGCAGTGAGGAAGTGTTTGGCAGTTCTTTGATCCCAGAACACTGTGTTGAAAGATCGATGGCCTCTCATACAATCCTTGGTCGTGAGATTGGTCTTCCCTACACACGAAAGCCCACAGGGGGAAAGTGTTCATGTAGACAACATGATCAGTAGTATATGTAATCTAGTGTTTGTGGTTTTTTATTTTGTTTTTGTTTTGTTTTTTTTTGTCTCTATGATCATATGGCTGCATGTAACGCAGCCACTGCACTTGACACTGCCAGGATCCTGCACATTACTATACAAAACCGTCACAAATTATAAAACCTGGCAGTTTTTTGATTTATTTTATTTTTTTCACATTAAAACTGTTTAAGTCCAAGAGTGCATTTTTTTTTTTTTTTAATTTTTTTAATTTTTTTTTTTTTTTAAATAGATTTTTCGAGGGTTAGCACCCTGGCCTGACCTCTATTTGTTTGTGCTGGGAGAGTGCCGAAGAAGTAGATGTAGATATATATTCTGTGTTTTAAAAAATAGTGTGTGTGTGTAATATATACACACACATTTTTTGCGTGTCGTTATGAATACGTTTTGGCACTCATACCAGGGTGCAAAACCAGCGAAAAAAATATATAATGGGAATTACAAGGCGCACTCCTGGATTTGAAAGTGTTCAGTTTACGGTGTCCAAATATTAAGAGTTCAGCAGATCAACCTTATCGACCTATTCAGGTCTTTATCAAGATAAAATTTTAATTTACCCTCACACTTCCAAAAAACAAATTTAGTATGGGGAGGAATTTTTATGGATTGGGGTAATGGCTGCAGCTCCTATCCAGATTAAATGCTAATTACTGTAAACTTATTGATGACTAAAACAAAGGCATGTCGTACTTGAAATGGTCTTTTCAGAAACCGTTTGAACATAGTGTTTTCTTTCTCTGTAGGCCTTGTCAATGCTGCTAAATGGTACGCCATTTGCCTTTGTTATTGACCTTGCTGCACTTGCTTCTCGACGGGAATACCTCAAACTTGACAAATGGCTCACAGATAAAATTCGGGAACATGGGGTAAAACAGACTTTGCATTGTTACTTTCTCCCCCCCCCCTTTTTTTTTCTTTTCTTTTTTTAAAACCACCTTGGACAGTCAGAATGTAAAATTTGAAATCCTGCTCACTCTCTTCTAGGAGCCTTTTATCCAGGCATGCATGACCTTCTTGAAAAGGAGATGTCCCTCCATCCTTGGTGGCCTTGCCCCAGAGAAGGATCAGCCTAAAAGTTCCCAACTGCCTCCGGAGACTCTGGGGACTATGCTGGGCTGTCTCCAGGCTTGTGCTGGGTAGGTTAGAAGGCTGGACTTACCAGCCAAGCACAAACAAATACGATAATTTGCGTTAAGCGAAGAGCTGTGTGGGGCAGGTGGGAGGTGTTGGATGCAGAATGATTTGGGCATCTTAGATCTTTTAAAAATACATCTGTTGGAAGGCGAGGTTATAATCTGAGTGATGGGGGAAGCAGGCTGAAGGCATAGAATGGGTTAATATGTATTTGCTGTGTTGCAGTGCAATGGTTCAATATTCCTGTTTATTCTGACTAGAATGCAGATGTCTTTTATTTAAGGCTGCTGACTGACATTTTTTGATAGCCTTCAAGGAATTGTCCAGCGCAGGTTTAGTCTATCCACCTCCCTTCTAGTTACAGCTGCCCACAGGATGTAGAATCTAACCAGGTCTGTAAGAATATTGTGAGTGCTTATTGATCAATGTTTTACATTTGTGATTACAAACTCACAGGAACATTGACGCTATATTCCATTTCTGTAACCAGCTTGGCCATTCTTCCAAGAGATCAGCTAACAGTCAGTTAACCATTAAAGTACTGGAGCAGGATGTAGTGTTCCTTTTTAATGGTTATTTTGTTACCATGTCCCATGTTGCTGAAGTTGGGAATATATAGTATGTCCTGATTTGATTTTTATATTCCTTTCCAGCCCTAGAGAGCTACATTCTATCCTATAAGGGCCTGTGATGGGATGTAGATCTCTAGTACCCCATTTCTTGTAATGTATGTGAAACCACCTGGGAACAGGCTAGGGTTGTGCTCAATTTTCTCATTGTTAAATTGTTGTGTAGTCCTGGCTGATTTCTGCAGACTGGCTGTTGGGCTACGGACTACCCTGGTAAGGAGCCATTTCCTCTTATAAAGCTGTTCCCTAGTATTTCTATGCAGCAGTTAATTTGATTTGATCCCTTTTTATTTTTAGTGCCTGCTTTCTTTGGGCCTTAGGATCTAACCCATCCTAAGTGTGTTTGGATGCTGCATTGTGCTAAAATCTCCACTCTTTTCTATAGGAGTGTTTCTCAGGAGCTGTCTGAGACCATCCTTACTATGGTTGCCAACTGTAGTAATGTTGTGAATAAAGCAAGACAGCCACCTCCGGGGGTAATGTCAAAAGGCCGTCCCCCCAGCACCAGCAGCCTGGATGCCATATCCCCTGTACAGGTATAGTAACGTCTATTGGAGCCGCTAAAAATCCATGTTTACACTAATAGCCATTCCTGCTCTACCCACTGTGTGGACTGTTGGGAGGGAGGGATACCTTTCTACTGCGATCTAGATCTGCGTGGCTCCACCTGAGCTTCACATTGTCTCCCAGGGTCATTCTGGAAAGGGAGAATTCAAGGTGAATTTTAAAAAAAGTCACTTTGTAAATTGTATAGTTTTTAACATTTCGACACACAGAAGTACGGTAGATAAATGCCACAAGGTATACAATATACATTTTTTGTCAATAGATAGCAGAACAGTTGAAATTTAAATCCGTACAGGATAAGAATTGGCAAGATCGATATGCATGAGTACGTGGATCTTCGTGTCTGTATTCAATATGACAAAGTACATTATAGAGTGTTCTAGGTTATCAATACAGCAGTACTGCAGCTTCATTTAAAAAATATATTATTTTTTTTAATTTTTTTTAACAGGGGGTTAGTGTGGATTTCCAGTGGAAAGCTATGCTTGTCCTGGTAGCTTTTATAAGGTTCAGCATTACTGCGTTATGAGTCTGGGATGATCTGTAGCAGAAAACCTTGTCCCCTATATCTATCTTGAATTGTTTCCGTATTCTACAATCACAAAATATGTGGTGGGGTGAATTTCAAATTTAACGTCAAAACATCCTAACTGAAACATTTTGTCACGTGGGCTTTCTGTCCAGTTATTCGGACTATACATTTTGTATTCCCCTAGAATTCTCACATTGGTGAATAACTCATTGATTGCTTTGCAGCTGTTTTAATAAAGCATTTATTTATTTATTTCCTCTCCCTCCTAGATGGATACCCTCGCTGCCATGGCCTCTCTCAGTATTGGTGGTTCTGCTCCTCATACACAGAGCATGCCTTCTTTTCCTCCCAACCTGGGCTCTACATTCAGCACTCCTCAGTCACCAGCAAAGGCATTTCCTCCACTTCCCGCTCCCAACCAATCCAGTGCATTCAGTGGCCTCGGGAGCCTGTCCTCTCAGCTTCCAGGTGACTAGTTTTTTATCCATACTGTTTGTAGGCTGTATGCGGCTAACCTAGAGGACCAGTAGGGCTGTGTGCGCTACATCCATCGGTTACCATGCAGAAGGCCTGTTGCATAGCTTGTGGTGTCTAACTGATGTGTCATGTCATTATAAAGGTGGCCTTGGAACTAGCAGCTTAACTGGAATGAGTACAGCGGGCCTTGGACTTCCAGCTGTCATTAATGAATCCTTCGGCCAAAGAAAACTGAGCACATCTGGACTGAACCAGCCTACATTCCAGCAAAGTAAGAATCCAGCCCCTCACTCCCAGATCTCTCCACCCCTTCTCGTAAATGGCGTACTATCCAGAATGAGTGATTGTTTGTCCACATACTGTGGCACTATATAACAATGCTACTAATGCAATGTCTATCTTGCAGCGGACCTGTCTCAGGTGTGGCCAGAGGCTAATCAGCACTTTAGTAAAGAAATTGACGATGAAGCAAACAGCTACTTCCAACGCATTTACAACCAGCCGCCTCACCCAACCATGTCTGTGGATGAGGTATGGAACTGACTGCATATTTGGAATGTTCATGCTGAGTGAGGGCTTTGTCAAGTCTCCTTGTTATAAAGTGATGTGTGAATGATTTAACTTGATGTACTGTAATGGTTTCCTCAAAATGAATTTTAAAATGGGGTTCTGGTACATGGCAAACCATGGTGACAAATGACTGTCACCACACCTACGCTAATGCCTGCTGGCTCACATCCAGCTCATTAGTGCTCTTGGCCAGTGAGTGAACTGGGCTCAATTCACTCTTGATCCAGGTTGGCTAATGAAAGCTGCCATCTGTAAGATTCACCAGTGGCAGGAAAGCAAACCAGTTTTCCTGGAACTAGAGAATCCTGGAGTGCCCTCCTGCCCTGTCCCATGTCGCTGAAGGGGTTAAACCCATTCAGTTACCTGAATCCAGCTCTGGTTAGACTCTGCCCCCGCTCCTCCATCCCCCGATAGGGGAGACCTAATGCGTATGCATGGCAATGGCCGCACATTGGACCTCCCCATGGGGGAAAATCTGACGCTGGAGGTCCATGAGGACATCCAGGGTCAGATAATGGACCAAAAGTCAGTTTTGATTCCGGAAGAGTCCCCAGTGGCTGTCTGGTAGAAAGTCACAGAAGGCAGACTTAATGCTGCAACGTAAAACATTGCAGTTCCTGAGAACAATGTTTACATTGCAGCAGTAAGTGCAAAAGGGTCACAGCATCCAGACCACGTTAATTAGCTGAAGTGGTCTGGGTGCTTAGTGTCCCTTTTAAATAAATTGATTCATTACACAATGCCTTTGTATTAACTTTTAAACTGTTCTACTTAAAACAATCCAAAGGGGCTCTGTGCTTTGCGAATCCATTTAAGGAAGAGTGATGCATGCACGTTTCCTGTGCAGCATTTCATATTGAAACGGTCCCTACATTGTAACCTCTTTTTAACACTAATGTGATCTCAGCACCTGGAGAAAGCCTTTCCAAGTAAAAGCTTTATTTTCCATTTCACACATGTAAAAACAAAAAACAAAACATATTACACAAAAAAACGAAATCTATACTTAACACATGGTTCCCAATTATCCCATTCATCCTAAAACTGTTGTCCTGTATAATGTCAAGACATAGAAACATACATAGTTAAAGATGGCCTTCATCTAGATAACTAAACTGTAATGTGCTTGTTAAGGGATCACTTTTTTTTTTTTTTTTTTTTTTTTTTTCATCCAATAATACCACACATTTACTGCAGGTGACTTACAATTCTTTCTTCTAGCACAACCCATTTCTATCTTACATTGCCAGAGAACTTGTTCCCATAATTTCTCGTTTTGGAACATTACATTTAGTGATCATCAACTTTGCCACGGTTAAAATGTGGAGGATTATGGGAAGAATGGTATAAGTGAAGCTATTATTTTCCAGTACTAGATCACATCGTAGTTCTATTGCTTTAAACACTTCTTCCCTAAAAGTTTTAGTAGACAACCCCTCAGTTACCCAAATTCATCCCACATCTCCATCAAGATTGCTCTTTCAGCACATTTGTTACTCAGTTTGTCAAATCTAGATGGCACCAACAGTCTGTTATGTAGTTTGTATTGAACTTCTTTCAAATGAAGGCAGTGAACGTATGTAAATAACTGCATTTCAAAGTACACAAGCCTTGTTTCATGTTGCCCTATTGTGTGGTTGTCATTGTTCAGAGCTCCAGTGCTGACTGATGCCATTTCTTTACAGGTGCTGGAGATGCTTCAGAGGTTTAAAGACTCCAGCATAAAGCGGGAACGGGAAGTATTTAACTGCATGCTTCGTAACCTGTTTGAGGAATACCGTTTCTTCCCGCAGTACCCAGACAAGGAGCTGCACATTACAGCCTGCCTGTTTGGTGGCATTATAGAGAAAGGACTGGTCACTTACATGGCTTTAGGGCTAGCACTGCGCTATGTATTGGAAGCTCTACGGAAACCTTATGGATCCAAAATGTATTTCTTCGGAATAGCTGCACTAGATAGGTTTAAGAATCGGTAAGTGGTGTCTTGGTTGTAGGAAAGCCTGCTATAGTGCTCAGATGGTTTATGGGAAACTTTTTTTACCAAGGTGCCATTCTGCTTCTCCCGTAATTGTCTCAAGGTGTACCCTGTGTCTAGCTAGTGGCTGCCTTTGGGTTGAGTCTTCTCCCTATAGTTCTGTCTGAACAGCCCCTTGGGCCCTAAGACATGCATGAAACTGCTTTCAGATTAAAATTGTGTTTTTATTAAGTTCTTTTGGCTCCTTCAATTGAGGATATGCAGAGGGTTTGCTGTCCTTTTTAATAAAACGTCTATCCATGCCTTTGTTTCTGTAACACTAATTTAATCATGCCTCTGGTTTCAGATTGAAGGACTATCCTCAATACTGTCAGCACTTGGCATCCATCACTCATTTTATCCAGTTTCCCCATCACTTGCAAGAGGTGAGTGTGCTCTCATGGCCTCAGTGGGTGGTAGAAACGTTTTTTTGCTCTGGTTACTAAATCTATCATTTCCCCCTGCAGTATATAGAGTATGGCCAGCAGTCCCGGGATCCCCCGGTGAAGATGCAAGGCTCCATTCAAACACCAGGCAGTATTGCACTATCCCAGGCTCAGGCTCCATCCAAAGTTCCAGTCCCCGGCCCTGTCAGCACAAATGTTGTAACCACCTCTACCACTACCACCACTGCAAAAACAATCACCATAACCAGGCCGACTGGTGTCAGTTTCAAGAAGGATGTGCCGGTAAGCAGCCACTTGTAACTAATGTGAATGGCTTCCCTGCTTACTTCTGTAATAAACAAGCCACACAGGCCAGTGACGGCTTAATGGGACATGGAGCTAGCCTGCATGGAGTCTTAAAGGCTGTTCTCAAAGTGCTAAACCGGAGAAAAAGAGAAAAGATAGTGTCAGGAGAGTGAGGGCATTTAACAGAAGCATTCGTTTTTTTTCAATGTATTTGCACCCTACTTCCCAGTGCTTCTCTATTTAAAACATGACTTACACATGATGCTTCCAAGGTTGAATTGTGACGGGCTGCCATCACTCTTGGTTTATAAGTAACCTCTTTTTAGGAGACTGGGAGGTGAGGGGGCAGCTACATATAAAGGTAAAATGAGGTCCTCCAACTTTAGAAGGAAATGTTCTTTTAAAATGCTCTTGTGAAATGTTAAATTTGACTGGAACAATTTGCTCTTCTTTAAGGGGCCCTTGTTGACTCGTGTCCTTTCAAGATAGACTTGATGGCTTTTTCCAGTTCTGTGACTGGTATTGGTTGGGACCATCAGCTAATTTTCCCTGTTACTCTTCTTTCTAGCCATCCATAAATACAACCAATATCGACACCCTGCTAGTGGCTACAGACCAGACTGAGCGCACCGTGGAACCCCCAGAGAGTGTCCAGGAGAAGATTGCATTTATATTTAATAACTTGTCCCAGTCAAACATGACACAAAAGGTTGGTGCATGGACTTATTCTGCAGATCTCATCTACAAAATATTAATTTATTTTTTTGTAAACTTTTTGTGCATCTTTAACTCTCTTCAACATAGTTATAACAGTTCTGTTTGACAAGTCTAATACACATTCATATATGGTAGTTTGTGTGCAAGGTGTTCTGTCCTTGTCTGTTTATAAAATACTGCTATGTACAGTGCTGCGATTTTTAACATGTCCTCGTCAGGTGGAAGAGTTAAAGGAAACTGTGAAAGATGAATTCATGCCTTGGGTATCGCAGTATTTGGTGATGAAAAGGGTTAGCATTGAACTGAACTTCCACAGCTTGTATTCAAACTTCATGGATGCTCTGAAAAACCTAGAATTCAATAAAATGGTACTTGCAGAGACCTACAGAAACATAAAGGTAAGTATTTATTTTGTTAGAAGTGTCTGACTAGGAAAACCTGCACTGGCCTTGTGAATAACTGTTTGGTTTTTTCCTTTATCCGTCTTTCAGGTACTTCTAACTTCTGACAAGGCTGCTGCCAATTTCTCAGATCGATCTCTCCTGAAGAACTTGGGCCACTGGCTGGGGATGATCACTTTGGCGAAAAACAAGCCCATCTTGCACACCGTAAGTGTTTGTGCAGAGCTGTCCTGCTTAGTCACTTGGCTGTCTCCATGAAATGCTTCTATAACGATATATTTGTCCCCAGGACCTGGATGTAAAGTCCTTGCTGCTTGAAGCTTATGTTAAAGGACAGCAAGAACTTCTCTATGTTGTGCCTTTTGTTGCCAAAGTGTTGGAGTCCAGCATCAGGAGTGTGGTAAGGATCAGTGGTTTGATGTTCTGGCTACTTTCTACCTCTATACTGTATCTTCTACTTCACTTTATACTGACAGAGTCTTTGCATACAGGTTTTCCGGCCTCCTAATCCCTGGACAATGGCCATTATGAACGTACTGGCTGAGCTTCACCAAGAGCATGACTTAAAGGTGAGCTGGCAAGTTTATTTTTATCAAACATGAACCTGTATTTGGCTCTTCCATTTCCAGTAAATCTTGTAAGTGCCTTTGAAAATTCTTGTTTGGGGGTTTTTTGTCTTGTTTTTTTGGACACCTCTGACCGCAGTAGAATTGTGCTAAATTTGATATTTTGTTGCAGAGCATGACCAATGGCAATAATCGACTGACTTATGCATGTCCAATATTCACCTGCTTTGTAGAATGGGTTTTATGGGGTTTCCTAGCTGCAGGAATTCTAATAAAAGGGAAGGTTTTATTTAAAAAGAATTCTGTAATGTATTCTAAAGCAGATAAAACTAGTATCTAAAATCCTACCTATTCTGTAGACCATGTGATCTTTCGCCTTCTTGCCTAGTGCACACACGTATTAAGGTTTCAAGGAAATGTTTCTTCCTGTGAAACTTTTTCTTCTCCCCTTGTGAGTCATCTGAAAATATGCCTATCACCATAATCCGCTTCCGGGCTAATGGTGCCAGGAGTGCCATAGAGTAGTTTGGCCGTTTTCATGGGATCCAGTTGGTGCCACCTGTTTGGCAGCTCTAAGCTGAACCAGTGAGCTAAACCATTCGGTGAAGGGCCTCGCTCGGTGTTTTGGTGACTGACAATTGGCAGAGGTTTGCCATGAGCTCTGCTGTGCAGGACCAGCTAAGTTGGCCGTTTCTAATTATTGTTGCTACAGACTGAAGGAGGGCACTCCTGACACGATAAGTACACTCCAAGCTCACTGTAGTGGTTAAACAGCCTTTTTATCATGTGTAGATGTAACTTATTTCTGCCTTTAAATTACTGAGCATTATGTAAATATCTTCCTATAACACACATTGCTGTAATCATGACTTTATATTGATTGTTCTTTGATCACAGCTGAATCTGAAGTTTGAGATCGAGGTCTTGTGTAAAAACCTAGCATTGGACATCAATGACTTAAAGCCTGGCAGCCTCTTAAAGGACAAAGATCGTTTAAAGAGTCTGGATGAGCAGCTTTCAGCCCCAAAGAAAGACTTGAAACAGCCAGAAGAGCTGCCACCAATCACCAGTGCCAATGAGTATGCCATCCGCACGGCTGGTAAGCTCTGGGCTTCGGTAGAGAAGCAGGAATCTGATGCAGTTTTCACAGGTGAGAAACCTGGAACTTCACAATGTTTAGTAGGTTCCACCTAGTCTGTCTGAGGTGCCTGTTTGCATGGAAGCATGAATCTGCTGTGTAATATGGGTCTCCCCTTTTTATTGGTTGCAAGACTCTTGTTTTTTTTGTTTTTTTTTCACTCTCTGAGCTTTAATTGAAATGTGAAAAGCCTTTTCCTTCCACAGCTGCCAGATTTGCTCTTCTTATTGTGACTCAAGTAATCCAGGCGCTATCTTTGCTTGATTAACAGGTCACACTAACTGCTACATTGTACTCTCATAATTAAGGTTCTTGGAGCCTCATGTCCAATTCCATGATTACTAGTCAAACTGTTTGACACTTACCTGGGTCCTCTAGGTACTTCTGGGCTGACATCTTGTTTAGATATCTCCATTAGATTTAGCCATTTTACCTCTATTTGAATGACATTGGCTGTCTCATCCGACAAACTCTAAAAACCCTGAAATTGGGCACTTCCACTTTAATGTCTGAAGTGGTGAGTTTCTTTGTTATTATGAATTGTTCAGATTGGAGCAGTACATCCGCAATAAAGGTTAGGTCTCAAATGTTAACTGTACCAGACGTGCTCAACAGATAGAATCAATCTTTGGTCAGATTGCTACTTGTTGGTCTATCAGACTACCTTGTGTCTTCCCACCTATCCCAGGCTATCGTCCAAACTTAAGTTTTGATTTTGTTTTTTGGTTAGCTGCTATTTTGGCCATACATTCAGTTTTTTTTTGTTTGTTTTTGAGGGGGTGGAGGGGTTTCTATTGGTTGTATACAGTAGTTTACCACAAGAGGAGAATAATTTAGTTTTTGCTCAGAACCGCAAGACCCGCAGCTCTATTTATATAGGTAATTTTGTAGCAGAAGACAATCTGGGGTGTCTGGGATAGTTAATCCCATGATCGCAGAGGTTATTTACATTTTTTTTTTTTTTTTTTTCTAGTAATTTGTTGGGTTGGGACAAGCCCACCAAATTATCACTTACTCCTGTTACACCTCCAGCTATTGTCAGAGATGCCTGGACTTGTGCCTTTAAGGCATTCTGGCACCATGTACCATCTATAAAGGATCTTCCTAGAGAGCTCTGTGATTTTGTGCACTGTGTGAGTTTCTTGTAGGATCTAAATCTTTTCCCAAGTGTTTTCTGGACATGTACCATTTAGATCTCGTTCCCACGCTCAAACTAATGGAAGAGTGTTAATATCTTGACTGGTGTTCACACCAGCAAAAAGTATTGAAAATGATTTTGAGAGCAGGTTTTAGTTTAATTCTGCATCTTATCGAAACTAGTCAGCTGCAGCCCACGTACAATCTTGGTGGCAGGAGTATGTTTTAGTAACCATTCTTTAAGTTGTAGATAAGAAATGTGCGATAGACTATAGATTTGTGTGGGTGTGAATTGTGCAGATTTTGCGCACACCGAAAAGGCATTTTTTTTTCATTTGTGTTGGGTCCTTACTGCAAGCCATCTGTTACAACACTGAGGGGTGGTTAATTCGAGATTTACAGCATTTTCTTATGTTTTATTTAGCCACGGCTACAGCACCTCCGCCCAGTACAACCTGTACATCCAGCGTTCCACCGCAGCCTCAGTATAGCTACCACGATATTCATGTCTATTCCCTTGCCGGGCTGGCGCCTCACATCACACTCAATCCTACGGTGAGTCCTGATGTCTGTAAACCTATATATCAATCTCTACACCCCCCAGCACAATGTTTTGGTCCTGGGGTTTAAAGCTGCTTTGGCAACTGTTTTTGCTCCAGCTTGCATTTTGTTGGAGAAACACTCCATTGTCTGTTTAACAACTTAGTTGATATACCCTATAGAGAACATGCATGTACAGAGGTGGCAAGTGGTGTCCCTCGGGGTTCTGTTCTGGGACCCCTTCTATTTAACATGTTTATAAATGATCTTGAAAAAGCATGTGGAATTCTCAGCCTGAAGTGTTTCAGTCCATACAGATGTTCAAACAGCAACTAGATGCAGACTTGCAATAACAGAATATTCAAGTATATAGTTTTTCAATGTAGGGTAATAACTGCTTGATCCAAGGATAAATCTGACTGCCATTCTGGGGTTGAGGGAGATTTTTTTACGGCAAAAAACAAATGAAGGCTGAACTTGATGGACGCAAGTCTCTTTTCAGCTATGTAACTATGTACTTATTGCATGTTTTCTTTGTGCCTATATGGGAAAGTCGTTGTGTGGGGAAACACAAATCAGAGGCTGCTCTTTAAGGAGTCGTACACTCACAGCTTTCCGATGCTTCTCAGTCAGCTGTAGTACCACTTAATGAGAAGTGGAAGGCATGTGTGCATTCTGTGGCGCTAACAAAAGCAGAGGATAGATGTGACAGAATCTAGACACACCAGTTCAGCAAGTTGTATGTGGTGTGTTCCTTTTAAATGAAACGACTTTCATGTTTTGATTTGTTTTTTCAGATTCCTTTGTTCCAAGCTCACCCTCAGCTTAAACAGTGTGTGCGCCAGGCTATCGAGCGAGCAGTACAGGAGCTGGTTCACCCCGTCGTCGATCGGTCAATAAAGATTGCAATGACAACCTGTGAGCAGATTGTACGGAAAGACTTTGCGCTGGACTCTGAGGAGTCTCGCATGAGAGTGGCTGCCCACCATATGATGCGGAACCTTACTGCCGGCATGGCCATGATCACCTGCCGTGAGCCGCTGCTTATGAGCATTGCCACAAACTTGAAGAACAGTTTTGCCACGGCAATGCGGGTAAAATAGCAGATTACTCTTGGGTTTTATTTGCGTTTGAACTTAAAATTCCCCAAACTACTTTTTAACTTGTGTAAACGGTGTGCAGTCCTGTACCACGCCTATTCAAAAAGCACATCTAGAGCTTCTTATTGAGATTCCCTTTCTATTCCTGGTGCTTGGAGAATACCTTGTTTAGGTTAGAATGGCTTTGTGCTTTTACGACAGAGCCCTATTGTAAATACCATTGTTTTGACCTCAGAAGTTGCTAAGATTGTATTTGTGGTGTGTTTGAATATGCTGCCGTTTGGGTTATCGTAATCTGTGAATTTTAATGTTTGCTCTCCTGTCTCCAGGCAGCTTCCCCCCAGCAGCGGGAGATGATGGAGCAGGCAGCAGCACAGCTTGCCCAAGACAACTGTGAGTTGGCCTGCTGCTTTATACAGAAAACTGCTGTGGAAAAAGCTGGACCTGAAATGGATAAGAGGCTTGCAACTGTAAGTACCATGTGATTACCTTCAGACAGCTGTGCAATCAAAGAATACTGGCACCATAATCACTAGAGCCTGTAATGGTTGTAGGAGTGGTCTGGTGCTGTTCTAATGTAACTTGTCAAACTCTTTCAAAATTGCATGACTACTTACCGTAGTCACCCAGTACCTACACCACATCCCAATAGCTTGCTAAGCACTGCCAAGTCTGGACCATGCTCATTGGCAAGTGCCAAGTTGATGCCCTCGGCCAGTAAGTGCAGTCCTGCATGACTTGGCTCAGAACCTTGCTTACTCTGCTTAACAAATCTGGAAGCTGGGACCCAAGAAAGCTGGTTCAATTTTTAAATGGGTACCCTGCTGGGGTACTCCAGACACCCTAAACACAAGGATGCTTGAATTGAATGGTTCTTTTAAACTAAGTAATTGCTGACTTGTATTTGCAGTCTAAATGTTGAACCTTTTTTGTACTTTATTAGGCTGAAAACTGTTTAGACAGTACGACTGTACTGGAATATTTTTATTTTATTTCCATTACTCTGTGGGCTTAACTTTAAAGCTCAGGGAATATTTTAGAAGAGAGAATTTTTTATTTTTACATGTATCGCCAAACCATGAATCTCTGTAGTTTTTGACCACATGAATTTAAACCCATTAATGTGCATGTTTTCAGGAATTTGAGCTGCGGAAGCATGCCCGACAGGAAGGACGTCGTTACTGTGACCCTGTAGTGTTAACCTACCAGGCAGAGCGTATGCCGGAGCAGATCCGGCTCAAAGTAAGTGTCTTAGTCTCTCACGTTGTGGGGGAGGTTGACTTGAATTCTTGCTCAAAGTAATTATTGAGCGAATAGTCGCAAACATTAGACCTCTTTCTGGCCGTTGCTCGATATACTGGTAATGTGGTGTAGTTCTCTTTGAGGAAAAACTTTATGGTCCGCACATATGCCATGTTAACACCTGAAAAATATCAGAATAAACTGAAAACCTGAATTGCATACCTTCTAGACCACACACATTAAAAGGTTTAACTCTGCTTTACTATTTTAACTAAACAATTTTTCTAATCTGTCTGAAATTCAAAGCAAAATGCATGTCCTCTATATTTTCACACAGGTTGGAGGCGTGGACTCTAAACAGCTGGCTGTTTATGAAGAGTTTGCACGGAACGTTCCTGGATTTCTTCCAACCAATGACCTGACCCAACCCACAGGATTCCTTGCACAACCAATGAAGGTACCAGAAAGGAATGTGAAACCCACACTGTACTGTGATTGCACCTTCTGGGGCATACTGCATTGATATTGTACAAGTGTGATTTTCCCCTCTCTACTTCACAGCAACAAGCCTGGGCCACAGATGATGTTGCCCAGATCTATGACAAATGCATTACAGAGCTGGAGCAGCATTTGCATGCAATACCACCCACACTAGCAATGAACCCGCAGTCCCAGGCCCTGCGCAGCTTGTTGGAGGCGGTGGCACTGGCTCGCAACTCTCGCGATGCTATTGCTGCTCTTGGACTCTTACAGAAGGTGACTATACAAAAAGATGTGTAGAAATGGCTGGCTGTCAACAGTTCTAGATCTGTTACTGGTCGGCCTGGCTACAGAATGTATTCTATACTGAGATCTGTTTCTTGTAATAAACAGAATGTAATAATGGAACGAGCATGCCAGGCTGCCATATTACTTTAAAGATTCAAATTGTTGCTGACACCTTTTACCTGGGGGAAGTGAAGTGTTTGTTATAGGTCTTTTAATCTTTCCTGTTGACATGCTAATTTTAAATGGCTTCACCTCTGCAGGCCGTGGAGGGTCTTCTGGATGCCACCAGTGGTGCTGATGCAGACCTTCTCCTTCGTTATCGGGAATGTCATCTCTTGGTCCTGAAGGCACTGCAGGATGGCCGGGCATACGGCTCTCCGTGGTGCAACAAACAGATAACCAGGTTTGTATTTCCCCATCTCTTCATTGTGGAAGCCTTGAAACTATTTGCTCGCATGTATAATGTCTGGCTTGTCTAACTGAGCACACCCGTGTTAAGGATTAGTCTGCATTCTGTATCCGTATCCCCTAAAGAGGCACTATATGTTCCTTTCCTCCTGCAGGTGTCTGATAGAGTGCCGAGATGAATATAAATACAACGTTGAAGCCGTGGAGCTTCTGATCAGAAATCACCTAGTGAACATGCAGCAGTACGACCTTCACCTGGCTCAGGTAATGCAGTTAAAGGTATGCAACTTGTGAGTGTTCACTCTTTACCTGATGTGGGTGGCTGGGGACTGGGATGATGTTTAGCTGCTTGATTTCCTTATCTGTATTTAGTGGGACATGCATTAGCGTAATCTTTATAGTGACCTTTTATGCTGTATTAATTGACTGTAAAGTACTGCAGCCTGACATTGATGTTGGTGTCTTGTCCATTCCTTTGTTGCCTAGTCCATGGAGAACGGCCTGAACTATATGGCTGTAGCCTTCGCCATGCAGCTGGTTAAGATTCTGCTGGTGGATGAACGCAGTGTAAGCCACGTGACTGAGGCTGAATTCTTCCACACTATCGAGACACTGATGCGAATAAATGCCCACTCAAGAGGCAATGCCCCAGAAGGGTGAGTGAATGCCCTCCCCTGAATATTACATGGTGTAGATACTGGGGTTGTTGATTCTACATTTCTGTTAAATGAATAATGGCTGTATACTTTGCTTGTGGTATTTTGTGGGTTTTATCTATATCTACGCACCATTTTTAAACCCATTCCTAGGCTTTGGTAGGGGTTACGCTGTGGTGCAACAGTATTTTCTGCTTTCCCTTACTGCGCCTTCCATGTGCAGTGTTTGGTGATGGCAGTGAACATTGGCCGTGGTGTCTCTGTTGGTTGTCAAGGACTGATGAAGATCTTCATAGCTGTGTAAGTTTGTGTATTCTTGGTTATTAAACCAGCATCTTGTTTCCAGGCTCCCACAGCTCATGGATGTTCTGCGATCCAATTTCGAAGCCATGATTGAGCGTGCCCAAGGTGGGCCAAACTTCATGATGCATTCTGGCATTTCTCAGGCCTCCGAATATGACGATCCGCCAGGCTTGAGAGAGAAGGCAGAGTATTTGTTGAGAGAATGGGTAAACCTCTACCATTCAGCAGCAGCTGGGAGGGACAGTACCAAGGCATTCTCTGCGTTCGTTGGCCAGGTAGAGACCTTTATCTATCAAATGTTACATGTTGTAAACCAATTAACTCTTCTGGCCATCACCTGAAGATGGTTTTAAAACCATGCTAGTACACCCTTAAATAGAAACGTAAACTACATGATCTGTTTTCTGGTCTGTTCCTGTATCAGACCTTGTCACGTCTGTAGTTATATACTGTGCAGTGCGTGAAACAAAGTCCTGATTTACACACACTAGGGAACTTTGCCACGTGTGGATTATTTTATTTATTTTTTTAAATGGTTATGGTGTCAGGACTTAGAACACTTTGTCATATGAAAGCATGCAGGCACAAAGTGGCATAATAGGGCTTAACAATTTTATATACCATGCACACGGCTGGAAGTGACCACTGGTACAGTCTATTGTTGCTGCTCACACACCGGTACATGCAGTACCTCTTGAGAGGGCAGTCATTACACTTGCAAGTGCTCGTTTGTAGTGTCCCTGCACATCTGGAAGCTGGGCGTCTTTAAAGCATCACTTTAGAGCCATTTTCTGCCTAACTTGTCAAATGAAAACCTGCCACCACAAGTGCTGCCTAGTGTCTTTAATATCAGTTTGACATTAACCAGGGCTCGCTTTGCATGCATGGACTGGCCCCAATCTCTGCCTTTTTGAGAATTAACACTACTGTATGGGTCAGTCTGTATAGGATGGACAGAATCCATTTTGATGTGGAGGTGTAAATTCTGCATCTATAGAGCTACTGTGGGGCAGACCATTGGCACAAAGTACGTTGGTTTCAAAACAGCTTGATATTAAACCACCACCACAAGCTGGAGCCGTTTACATTTTCTAGCACTTTCTTGTCTGACATCTGCAGATGGACATCCGGACTATTTATTTATTAATTAAACTTTTCTATTCTCAGATGCATCAGCAAGGTATCCTGAAGACTGATGATCTGATCACTCGCTTCTTCCGCTTATGTACGGAGATGTGTGTAGAGATCAGCTACCGCGCCCAGGCAGAGCAGCAGCACAACCCTGCTGCCAATCCCACCATGATCCGAGCCAAGTGCTACCATAACCTGGATGCCTTTGTGCGGCTGATTGCTTTGCTGGTGAAGCATTCTGGGGAAGCCACTAACACAGTCACAAAAATAAATCTCTTGAACAAGGTGGGCGTGTAGTTTGTTTGTGGGAATTGGACACCTTTTAGGGAACTCTGTGATGTGCTTACACCTTCTCCCTGTGACAGGTTCTTGGTATTGTGGTGGGAGTCTTATTACAAGACCATGAAGTAAGACAGAGTGAATTCCAGCAGCTGCCATACCATCGGATATTCATCATGCTTTTGCTGGAGTTGAATGCACCTGAACATGTCTTAGAAACCATAAACTTTCAGACACTGACTGCATTTTGGTATGTTTGCACCTAGATCCACTATCATTGTCTAATTTGAGCTCTCTGAGAGAAGTCGTGTAGCATATAGAAATGCCGTTAATTCTATCTGTACTCTCTGAACCGTTAATTTGCAGTTTCCTGCAAGATAAATTAACAGCTATCTCTCTTGCAGCAATACCTTCCATATCCTCCGGCCAACCAAAGCAGCAGGGTTTGTCTATGCCTGGCTGGAACTAATCTCTCATCGTATATTTATTGCTCGAATGTTGGCTCACACCCCGCAACAGAAGGTGAGCTGATCTAAGCTGGAGGTATATGTGTGCGTGTGTAGTGACCATGTGAACTGAACCCCTCTATTTACTTACACAGGGCTGGCCCATGTACGCACAGCTACTCATTGACCTCTTTAAGTACCTCGCTCCATTTCTGAGGAATGTGGAACTCACCAAACCTATGCAAATCCTCTATAAGGTATGTCACACAGGGAATGCTGATACCGAATGTTCTGCTGACGCTTCCACTTCCTGTTTTGATGGTGTGTCCCACTGTTTTGTACAGGGCACCCTGCGTGTATTGCTTGTGCTACTTCATGACTTCCCAGAGTTCTTGTGTGACTATCACTACGGCTTCTGTGATGTGATTCCACCCAACTGCATCCAGTTGAGGAACCTAATTCTGAGTGCCTTCCCACGAAACATGAGACTTCCGGATCCTTTTACCCCCAACCTCAAGGTATTGGCAATTCAGTAATCGCATCAAGCTTTGTATATAGAGCCTACTGCTGGCACCATGGAACCAATCAAGTCTGCAATGTTAGGTGGTTGTGTCCTGCTAGTTAGTGGTATGGTAGTGTAATAAGGCACCATTTTTTTAAACCAGTGTCTGTACTTGGACAGTGGCTACGCTGTGGTGCGACAGAATGACCCGTGCTCCTTTAACGCTGGTAGCTGCCAATACAGTAAGCAGATTACAGCCGGAGAGCTTGGGGACAGGTTATACTGTTGGGTTTAGACTTTCCACGTAGAACTGGATTCCTGCATGCAGTTTGAGTATCTCATCAAGCAGGGATTTATTGCATCCTGTTTATCTTGGCTTCTAGGTGGACATGTTAAGCGAGATAAACATTGCCCCTCGAATCCTTACAAACTTTACGGGAGTGATGCCTCCACAGTTCAAGAAGGACTTGGATTCTTACCTTAAAACCCGGTCCCCGGTCACGTTCCTATCGGAACTCCGCAGCAACCTGCAGGTAAATGCACAGAATGCCGAGAGGAGCTGGAGTTTGCCCTCTAGAAGCGGGCTTGCAACTTACCTTTCTGCCCCCTCCTGTGGCTTTCTAGGTATCGAACGAGCCTGGAAACAGATACAACATCCAGCTGATAAATGCTTTAGTACTGTATGTGGGGACACAAGCGATTGCTCACATCCACAATAAGGGTAGCACTCCATCCATGAGCACCATCACACACTCTGCTCACATGGACATCTTCCAGAATCTGGCCGTGGACCTGGACACTGAAGGTGAGGTTTTATTGCAGGGCTGTGTGGCCTAAAATCCTGCAGAGCTATTTACAATTCATTGTTTTATTCTCTTTAGGTCGTTACCTGTTCTTGAACGCGATTGCCAATCAGCTGCGTTATCCCAATAGCCACACTCACTACTTCAGCTGCACCATGCTTTACCTCTTCGCTGAGGCAAACACTGAAGCCATCCAGGAGCAGATAACCAGGTGGGGCGCCACTACCTCTTTAGCTACAGTAATTCCGAAGTCAACATGAAATGTGCCCCCGAGGTTGTGTCTATAGTCCATCCCAGTCTTTCATACCATGTGCTCGTATCATGCTGCAGAATAAAGCGAAATTAAAATGGTAAACGTTTAGACTGAAATCTTGCTTTCTTTTTCTCACTTTCCCCTCTGTAGGGTTCTGTTGGAGCGGTTAATTGTGAACAGGCCACACCCATGGGGCCTCCTGATTACCTTTATTGAGCTAATTAAGAACCCAGCCTTCAAGTTCTGGAACCATGAGTTTGTTCACTGTGCGCCAGAAATTGAGAAGTAAGTTAATTTCACAACTGTTAGCTTGTCTTAAATCTGATTAGATCTATCCACACCTGTGACGGTCTCTTTTCCCCACTCACCCACCTGTGACGGTCTCTTTTCCCCACTCACCCACCTGTGACGGTCTCTTTTCCCCACTCACCCACCTGTGACGGTCTCTTTTCCCCACTCACCCACCTGTGACGGTCTCTTTTCCCCACTCACCCACCTGTGACGGTCTCTTTTCCCCACTCACCCACCTGTGACGGTCTCTTTTCCCCACTCACCCACCTGTGACGGTCTCTTTTCCCCACTCACCCACCTGTAGCGGTCTCTTTTCCCCACTCACCCACCTGTGGCGGTCTCTTTTCCCCTCACCACCTGGCGGCGGTCTCTTTTCCCCACTCACCCACCTGTGGCGGTCTCTTTTCCCCCACTCACCCACCTGTGGTCTCTTTTCCCCACTCACCACCTGTGGCGGTCTTTCCCCACCCACCTCACCTGTGGTCTCTTTTTCCCCCACCCACCTCACCTGTAGCCCGGTCTCTTTCCCCCACCACCTCACCTGCTGTGGTCTCACTTTTCCCACCACCTCACCTGTAGCCGGTCTCTTTTCCCCACCCACCTCACCTGTGGCCCGGTCTTTCCCCACCCACCTCACCTGTGGCGGTCTTTCCCCCCCCCACCCCCTCACCTGTGGCAGTCTCTTTCTCTCCCCCACCTCACCTGTGGCTTGGTCTCTTTCTCCCCCACCTCACCTGTAGCGGTCTCTTTCTCCCCCCACCTCACCTGTAGCGGTCTTTTCCTCCCCCCCACCTCACCTGCTGACCCCCCCACCTCACCTGTGGCCCCCCCCACCTCACCTGCTGACCCCCCCCACCTCACCTGTGATCTCTCTTTCCCCCACCTCACCTGTGGCGGTCTTTCCCCACCCACCTCACCTGCTTGAGCGGTCTCTTTCCCCCCACCTCACCTGTAGCGGTCTTTCTCCCCCCACCTCACCTGTGGCGGTCTTTCCTCCCCCCCACCTCACCTGTGACCCGTGACCCCCCCACCTCACCTGTGACGGTCTCTTTCCCCCCCACCTCACCTGTGACTGTCTTTTTTTTACCCATCTGTGACGGTCTTTTTTTTTTTCCCACCCACCAACCTGGGACAGGGTTTCCTCCCCCACCCATCCCCACAGTGCTCTTCCCAGCTTAGCTTGTACCACACTCTTTATAAGGGTGACCTGTCTCCTTATACTGCCAGTGTTACTAATCATCCCTTTTAACTGATCCGAATGTGATTGGTGTCAATGAGCTGACCGGTCTCTTCCTCCCTAGGTTGTTCCAGTCTGTCGCTCAGTGCTGTATGGGGCAGAAACAAGCCCAGCAAGTGATGGAAGGCACAGGTGCCAGTTAGGAGCCTGCTTTTCAGAAAACTGATTCCAACTGCTCTGAGCCTGAACAACAAACGTCTAATGTGAAGAATCCCCAACTGTACACGTTTAACTTTTTTGCAAATTTATTTTTGTTTTTCCCCAAAATGTCCCGCTCCCCCTGCACCTGATGGCCATATCATTCACAGCACAAATTTGAGCCAGGAGTCGGCAGGATGACATATCTTCTGTTTTGAATGGGGTGGTGGAATGAAGTCTGGCAAATTTTAGTTTTTCCCTCATACTCCCATATGTCCAATATTTGGCCAAAACTGTTAGAATGTTGTGAATATATATATATATATTTTTCTTTTCTTGATCTCTTGTAAATACTGATCTCAAATGCAACAAAAACATAACCCTCTTAGTGTGGGCTGGTCTTTTCATGGGTTGGCGCTGCACTGGCAGGCTGTGGGAGGTTATGGTTATTAACTGCTTCACTTCCAGAGGTTTGCCTGGGCAACTCTTCAGCAGATGAACTTTTTGCTAGTGAGTGGGACTGCTGGACACCAAGCACTTGTGTGGCAATGGGGTGTGACGGGGAACAGCTGGGGAAATAACTCTGAGCCTATTTAAAGGTCACAGCTCCCTCTGCGCTAAGCAACAAAGTCAAGTTTATTCCTGCAGCCTTTGAAGGCCTGTGCTGTGCTCTTTAAATACTTGTCAATCCTACTGCTTTCACTTTGTTTACAGACTCTGTCCTCTGTAAGGCTGGGTGGGGTGATGGGTACTGTGTACAGTTAATCTCTGCCTCCAGCTGATCAGAACGTTTCACCAGGGTGTGACGAGCTTCTGCCATTTGGCTTGTAAAGAGAACCAAACACTATTTTATTTTATTTTTGACAATTGTAAATGATCAATGTGGGAGCTTGCTTTAAGGAGTTATTAGCTGCCTCCCTTTACCCCTCGAAACAAGACTTGAGTTTGTAAAGAAAAAAATAAATAAATCCTGGACCAATACAGGCCATTTTGTAAGAAATTTTGACTGTTTTGTAAATGTATTGGTCCTGTGTTGTATTTTGTAGGCTTTCAGTTGACCCACATGTATGTATGGATTCTGTAGTTACACATTAAAGTCATGACATGCAGCAAACCTTGTGTTATTTTGCTGTATTTCCCTCTTTACTGGCCAAAAGTTGTCATGCTTTCTCTTAATATCAATTTTTATTTTATGTAAATACAAACCTCTTCTGTCAGAAGAACGGATAAAATGAAGCCGAAGCTCCCTCTCAGATTTGGCCCAGGAACGGACATGCAGTGTTTATTTCAATAAATCAATACCTCCCATTGAATCACATGCAATATATGCTGCTACATGTTCAGGACATTGGAGGGGAATGCATGATCGATGAATGTCTGCTACGTGCCCACCTATTCTGTTTATACCTCATTAACCCCCATACATGCTGCTCCTCAGGACCGCAATGGGAAATAATTGCACATCTAGGATTTTTTTTTTTTGTGTGTGTGTAAACTCAATTTATTGAAAGCATTTGGGTCAATTTGAAACATCTTTTTATAATGATCCATCTATGACGACCTCTTCAGTAGCAGTTGGGAGGTAACAGGGCTCCGTGTCCAATCAAAGCCCTCTTATTAACCAACATGGTGGCTTTAATACTCTCTACTACAGTTCCAGTGTGTCCAGCCTGGTAGGACTTAGAGCCCTGTTCCAACTGGACACAGTTCATGCAATGGGGAGTTAATCAGAAAATAGTTTAGCCTTAATTCTGCACCACTAACATGTAATCATAGGATTTTATGGTGAACCATGAATTGATGGAAATGTGATTAACAAATTGCAAAAATCATATTAAAATAACTGGTTAGAAAGGTCTATTTGACAGCTTGCTAAATAATACTCTTTATAATGTTAACTTGCAGGCATGTAAACAGCCTGCAGGGGGCAGCATCACATCATCTTTATATGAGAGAAACTCTTTAAAAGTAACTGGTGTGCCAAAATACGAGCGATTAGATATTCTTGATAAATACTTCTATGCAAAAAAATAATGTACACTGACTTGGCACTATGCAGGATCAAATACTATACAAATT
The DNA here is from genome assembly GCA_933207985.1 of Pelobates cultripes. Lineage (NCBI taxonomy): Eukaryota > Metazoa > Chordata > Amphibia > Anura > Pelobatidae > Pelobates > Pelobates cultripes. The sequence goes on along the minus strand of OW240923.1, from coordinate 802,874 downwards.
ACTGGTTGCCTTAGTTCGTACGGCGCAGGAGGGTAGGCCAATATAGATTACCTGTCCAGTTGGTTGGCGCCAGGCAGGAGTGTATTGGGGTGGTATTGCATTTGCACAGGCTGGTATTGGGGTGGTTCAGGCTGGTATTGCATTGGCACAGGCTGGTATTGGCTTGGCACAGTATTGAGCTGGTATTGGTTTGGCACCTTTGTCGAATTGAGCTGCACTGGGTGGTATTGGGTTGATACAGGCTGGCACTGGGTGGTATTGGGTTGGTACAAGATGGCACTGGGTGTTAATGGGCTGGTACAGGCACTGGGTAGTGGTTGCTATTGGGTTGGTACAGGGTGGTATTGGGTTGGTACTGGGTGGCACTGGCTTGGTATTGGGTTGGCACTTGGTTGGTGTAACCGCAGGTGGTTCCCTTATTTACAACTATAATGTCTTAAAGCATAGAATTTAGTAGGGCTAACCATACAGATATCTTAGCCATAATTTTATATAGTTAGTAAGAGATCCTCTATTTAACATATATAAATAATTGAGAATACAATATAAAATAAGGATTGTCTTGGAAGCAATCGTTTTGTCTTTTTGGATATTTATTATATAAAAATATAAAATCCATTATAGCAGAGTTTATAAGATTAAATTACATGCTTGAAAATATCATTAATAGGTTAACATACCCTTCTGAACATGTCATCATGTCAGCCTCTCTGTCATTTTAAGATGGAGCAGCGTCTGTCTCCAAGTCTCTCCTCTGTGTCTTAACATTTAAAAGTACACCTATTTATACCTTAGGTGTCTCCATTTTAGGGTTACCGTAGTTAATTTACTTTATTCATTTTAGGACCTCCCTTAACTTGGCAAACATACAAGGCCATAACTAAAGGGTGCAAACGTCATGGAAATTTTCCTGACTTAGTTCAAGATGGCATCTTAAAGTCTGAATAGCTTATCTGTTGTTTATACTAAGACGTAAGTGCACAGTCGTGGGAGATTCCCGGTTTTGGGGAAGTTCCATTAACTTGGGGTTACCACAGTATATTGTGTACTGCAAGTGTCGTAGTATAGCCTTGAGGCTTGTTTATGCATTATTGTTATTGTAATTTGTCTGGGACAAAATGGCGCAAACATATTATGCACTGAGGTTATTGCTTAAAGAAACAGTTATGAAAAACAATGTGTTCCATTTCTAACACCTTGTCAGTTTGCAATATCTCTTAAAGACAAAGTACACAGTTTAAGAAATAAATTTCATTCTAAAACTTGTAATATTTGCATTTGCCCATAACATTGGTACTTGGGTGGTATTTGGGTGGTATTGGGCTGGTACTGGGTGGCATTTGGTGGTACTGGCTGGTATTGGGTTTGTAGGGGCTGGTATTGGGTTGGTATGGGGCTGGTACTGGCTGGGTATTGGGTGGTATTGGGTAGTATTGGGTTGGTACTGGCTGGGCATTGGGTGGTATTGGGTTGGTACTGGCTGGGCATTGGGTGGTACTGGGCAGGTATTTGGGTGGTATTGGGCTGGTACTGGGTGGCACTGGCTGGGTACTGGGTTGGTATTGGGTGGTACTGGGCTGGTATTGGGTTCGTAGGGGCTGGTATTGGGTTGGTATGGGGCTGGTACTGGCTGGGTATTGGGTGGTATTGGGCTGGTACTGGGTGGGTACTGGGTTGGTATTGGGGTGGTACTGGGTTGGTATTGGGTTGGTACTGGGTGGCACTTGCTGTGTATTGGGTGGTACTGGGCTGGTACTAGGTGGTATTGGGTTGGTACTGGCTGGGTATTGGGTTGGTACTGGGTGGTACTGGCTGGTTATTGGGTGGTATTGGGTTGGTACTGGGTATTGGGTTGGTACTGGCTGGGTATTGGGTTGGCACTGGCTGGGTATTGGGTTGTATTGGGTGGTACTGGCTGAGTATTGGGTTGGCACTGGGTATTGGGTTGGTACTGGGTGGTACTGGGCTGGCACTGGGTGGTAGTGGGTTGGTCCTGGGTGGTACTGGCTGGGTATTGGGGTGGTATTGGGTTGGTACTGGGTGGCACTTGCTGTGTATTGGGTGGTACTGGGCTGGTATTGGGTTCGTAGGGGCTGGTACTGGGTGGTATTGGGTGGTACTGGCTGGTTATTGGGTGGTACTGGGTTGATACTGGCTGGGTATTGGGTTAGTACTGGGTGGTATTAGGTTGGTGCTGGGTATTGGGTTGGTACTGGGTGGTACTGGCTGAGTATTGGGTTGGTACTGGCTGGGTATTGGGTTGGCACTGGGTTGGTACTGGCTGGGTATTGGGTTGGTACTGGCTGGGTATTGGGTTGGTACTGGCTGGGTGTTGGGTTGGTACTGGGTTGGTACTGGCTGGATATTGGGTTGGTACTGGCTGGGTATTGGGTTGGTGTTGGGTTGGTACTGGCTGGATATTGGGTTGGCACTGGGTGGGTATTGGGTTGGTACGGGGTGGTACTTGCTGGTACTGGTGGTACTGGCTGGGTATTGGGTTAGCACTGCGTGGTATTTGGTTGGTACTGGGCTGGCACTGGCTGGGTATTGGGTGGTACTGGCTAGGTATTGGGTGGTACTGGGTTGGCACTGGCTGGTATTGGGTTGGTACTGGCTGGGTATTGGGCTGGCACTGGGTTGGTACTTGCTGGGTATTGGGTTGGTACTGGGTTGGCACTGGCTGGGTATTGGGTTGGTACTGGGCTGGCACTGGGTGGTATTGGGTTGGTACTGGGCTGGCACTGGCTGGCATTGGGTTGGTACTGGCTGGGTATTGGGTGGCACTGTGGCTGGGTATTGGGTTGGTACTGGCTGGGTATTGGGTTGGCACTGGGTTGGTACTGGCTGGGTATTGGGTTGGTACTGGCTGGGTATTGGGTTGGTACTGGCTGGGTGTTGGGTTGGTACTGGGTTGGTACTGGCTGGATATTGGGTTGGTACTGGCTGGGTATTGGGTTGGTGTTGGGTTGGTACTGGCTGGATATTGGGTTGGCACTGGGTTGGTACTGGCTGGGTATTGGGTTGGTACTGGTTGGTACTGGCTGGGTATTGGGTTGGTACTGGCTGGGTATTGGGTTGGCACTGTTGGTACTGGCTGGGTATTGGGTTGGTACTGGCTGGCACTGGCTGGGTATTGGGTGGTATTGGGTTGTACTTGGTGGTATTGGGTTGGTACTGGCTGGGTACTGGGTGGTACTGGCTGGTTATTGGGTGGTACAGGGTTGGTACTGGCTGGGTATTGGGTTGGTACTGGGTGGTATTGGGTTGGTACTGGCTGGTACTGGGTGGTATCGGGTGATACTGGCTGAGTATTGGGTTGGTACTGGCTGGGTATTGGGTTGACACTGGGTATTGGGTTGGTATTGGGTTGGTACTCTGTTGGTACTGGCTGGGTATTGGGTTGGTACTGGGTGGTACTGGCTGGGTGTTGGGTGGGTACTGGCTGGGTGTTGGGTTGGTACTGGCTGGGTATTGGGTTGGTACTGGGTGGTACTGGCTGGGTATTGGGTTGGTACTGGGTGGTATTGGGTTGGTACTGGCTGGGTATTGGGTTGGTACTGGGTGGTACTGGCTGGGTATTGGGTTGGTACTGGGGTGGTACTGGCTGGATGTTGGGTTGGCACTGGGTGGTATTGGGTTGGTAATGGGCTGGCACTGGCTGGGTATTGGGTTGGTGTTGGGTTGGTACTGGGCTGGCACTGGGTGGTATTGGGTTGGCACTGGCTGGGTATTGGGATGGTACTGGCTGGGTATTGGGTTGGTACTGGTTGGCACTGGCTGGTATTGGGTTGTACTGGGTGGTATTGGGTTGGTACTGGCTGGGTGTTGGGTGGTATTGGGTTGGTACTGGGTGGTACTGGCTGGGTATTGGGTGGTATTGGGTGGGTACTGGCTGAGTATTGGGTTGGTACTGGCTGGGTATTGGGTTGGCACTGGGTATTGGGTTGGTATTGGGTTGGTACTGGGTAGTATTGGTTGGTACTTGGGTGGTATTGGGCTGGCACTGTGTTGGTACTGGGCTGGCACTGGGTGGCACTGGCTGGGTATTGGGTTGGTACTGGGTTGGTCCTGGGTGGCACTGGCTGGGTATTGGGGTGGTACTGGATTGGTACTGGGGTGGTATTGGGTTGGTACTGGGTGGCACTTGCTGTGTATTGGGTGGTACTGGGCTGGTATTGGGTTCGTAGGGGCTGGTATTGGGTGGTATTGGGTTCGTAGGGGCTGGTATTGGGTTGGTACGGGGCTGGTACTGGCTGGGTATTGGGTTGGTACTGGGTGGTATTGGGTTGTACTGGGTGGTATTGGGTTGGTACTGGCTGGGTATTGGGGTGGCACTGGCTGGGTATTGGGTTGGCACTGGCTGGGTATTGGGTTGGTACTGGCTGGGTATTGGGTGGGTACTGGCTGGGTATTGGGTTGGCACTGGCTCGGTATTGGGTTGGCACTGGCTGGGTACTGGGTTGGTATTGGGTTGGCATTGGCTGGGTATTGGGTTGGCACTGGCTGGGTACTGGGTTGGCACTGGCTGGGTACTGGCTGGGTATTGGGTTGGTATTGGGTTGGCACTGGCTGGGTACTGTGTTGGCACTGGCTGGGTACTGGGTTGGCACTGGCTGGGTATTGGGTTGGTATTGGGTGGGTACTGGCTGGGTATTGGGTTGGCACTGGCTGGGTATTGGGTTGGTACTGGGTTGGCACTGGCTGGGTATTGGGTTGGCACTGGCTGGGTATTAGGGTTGGTACTAGGGTTGGCACTGGCTGGGTACTGGGTTAGGCATTGGTTGGTACTGGGTTGGCACTGGCTGGGTACTGGGTGCCTGGCTGGGTATTGGGTTGGTACTGGGTTGGCACTGGCTGGGTACTGGGTCACTACTGGGTTGGTGTGGAGTTGGTACTGGCTGGGTATTGGGTTGGTGCCAGGGTTGGCACTAGCTGGGTATTGGGTTGGTACTGGGTTGGCACTGGCTGGGTACTGGGTTGGCACTGGCTGGGTATTGGGTTGGTACTGGGTTGGCACTGGCTGGGTACTGGGTTGGCACTGGCTGGGTATTGGGTTGGTACTGGGTTGGCACTGGCTGGGTACTGGGTTGGTACTGGCTGGGTACTGGGTTGGCACTGGCTGGGTACTGGGTTGGTACTGGCTGGGTATTGGGTTGGCACTGGCTGGGTACTGGGTTGGTATTGGGTTGGTACTGGCTGGGTATTGGGTTGGTACCGGGTTGGCACTGGCTGGGTATTGGGTTGGTACTGGGTTGGTATTGGGTTGGCACTGGCTGGGGAGAGCCCTGCAGTCTGTGCGGCTCGGAGAGCGGCTGTCACTTTGCACACGGTGCCTGGGGGAGGCGCTGCCTGGGGGAGGTGCTGCCGGGCGGGGCGGGGCTCTGGGCAGTCACTGGCTGTAGGGAGCGTCACACACTCTGCAGCCTCAGCCCGGGGCGAAGGAAAACAAAGGGGACCCCCAGAATGGCAGCCGGGGGGCCGGGGGTGCTCCTGGCCGGGACCCTCCTTATCCTCCTCTCCTGCCGGGGGCAGCGGGCAGACAGCGAGGGGGACTCCAGGGCGGAGGTAACCCAGTGAGGGAGGGCAGCCATGAGATAAGGGCAGGGGGGGCAATGGGGGAATCAGAGACTGGGGGGGTCTGCTCTGCATCACAGTCTGTGTTTATAGATATGGGGGGGGGGTAATACCCGGAGGGGGGATTGGGATGCAGCAGGCGGTATGTAATGTAGTAGCTGCAGGCGGTGGCGGTATGTAATATAGTTGCAGTAGGCGGTGGCGGTATGTAATGTAGTAGCTGCAGGCGGTGGCGGTATGTAAT